>JAWQEG010000375.1:210000-240000 GCA_033782935.1 Petrolisthes cinctipes
AGATATGACAGGTCGTGTTAGCGTGTGTTGAAGGATGTATTAGGTTGGCGAGATTTGATTACAGCTCAGACTGCATGGTCAGTCTGGGATTCCTACACTTGAATGGTTCCTCTTAACTCCACATGCACTTATAATGCAATTAAAGCAAAAATGAAGCGTTTTTGGGATCGGGTCACTGAAACTCATTACGTTTTAGTCTAAAAGATATACACCATTTGTTGTTTACAAAAATCTGTTCCTGGATTTTAATGAAAACCTGCCGGAAAAGACTAGAACTATTCCGCCACTCACCTCCTGATAATGATCGAAACAAGTAGGTATAAAGTGGCGGTGAAGGAGTTAGTGAACTGAAGAGAGAGAGAGAGAGAGAGAGAGAGAGAGAGAGAGAGAGAGAGAGAGAGAGCAAAGGTAGGGGACGAGTGAGTGAGTTGAAAGGGGCCTTAGTGTGGACGTGCAAGTCTTGGGTTGCCGTAGGATTAGATAACTATGGACCATCTCGGCTTCAGTAAGGGATTTTATTCGACCCCTTGCATCCTGGTCCACTTTATCAGTTGCTCCTTCTTAGATCAACCAGGCAAGACAGCCAGAGATATTTGATCCTTTTTTCCTCCTCTGTCTCCTTTTTACTTTATCACCGTTTGAGTTTTCTCCCTATCATCCTTCCTTCCCTCCTCTTTTCTATTCTTGTACTACAGTTTGTCCCTTCCCTCTCTTTCACTTCTTCTGTAGCTCAGTTGCACTTTTCACTTCCTCTTTTGCTTCATGACCAATTCCCCTCTTCCCTGGTGCATAATACCAATAAATCAATCAATCCCCTCTTCCCTTGCCTACTGCACAGCCACTCTTTAATTAATGAACACCGTGATAAGAGAACGTGCTATCTCTGTTTTACTCATGCCTGCCTGACTGACTGCCTGCCTACCTGCCACCACAGTGTAAAATTCCTCGCATAGTTGGCGTGTGATGTATGACTGGCCTGTCTTTAGCTCCCTCCCAAACCAACCACCCATCATCCTTCCACAAGACCATACTGCTGGGGAGAGGGGAGTGTGGTTAGCGAGGCCCGTGTGTGTGTGTTTTTTTTTTTTTTTTTTTTTTCGAAGTAAGAAGTAGCTCTAGGTATACAGTAGTGGGGGTTGGGTATAGGAGAGAAGTTTAATTGTTTAAGCTCTTTAGGTTGGAGAAATTGATTGTGGTCTGTGGTTGTGGTTTGTGTGTATGGAGGGAGAGAACAGTTTGTGGGAGATGAACTCGAAGGAAGTGCAATCCCTCCATAGAAAGCATCGATTGGAGTGGAAATAAATGAAGCTGTAAGTTAATGAAGCCAATGAAACTCCCTTGTGTTGACAGTTGAAAGTGTAAACTCTTTGGTTCCTCCAAAGTATGCCAGGAAACAGAATCAAATTTTAACAAAAATACTGGTTGACCTTTTGCTTGGAATAGTCAGGAGGAATCATTTGCTCTAGATTTACCAGCAACTGTACTTCTCTTTTAACCTGGTGTTCCTAAGTAGCGTACCAAAATATAGTCTCAATGAATCTTTATAGTGTTGGAACTTCTTATTGGACTGTAGCTAATATACCTACATGCATGCGTGATTCGATTTGTAGGTTGTGGCCTTGGACTTCCCTCTATGTGTTGGGTGGAAGTATGTGGTGGTGGTGGTGGTGGTGTTGGGTTGCGAAGTGTGGGGGTGGTGATGGTGGTTGTTGGAGGGGAGTCATAGAGTCTAGTGGTGGGGGTAGGTGGGTGGATAGGTAGGGTTGTGGTGGTGGGAAGGGGAAGCACCAGGAGGTCATTTGGGTTGCAGGAAATAATAATAATAATATGCCTGGTTGAAAGCTGGTCTGTATGTGTGTGTGTGTGTGTGTGTGATTCTGGTTGATTGCTGGTGTGGTACGGTAGCCAGTAATCTGATGTCTGGTTTATATTTGTTCTACTCTACCTCAGTAATGATCTTCACACGGAGGATGAAGGCCGTAGCCGATTTAAAGTGTATTATTCCATCGACCTTGGGATACGTCGACTTACCAATTGTTAGACCTTGAACGCGGTTGAAATCTGACGACGACTTGCAGACAGGAGAGAAAAATATTTGTTTCATGTTGAAAAAAATTAATGTATGATGCGTTGCTGATATTTCGTTAGAAGTATAAATTGCGCATATAGACCAAGTCGGGCCATGTAAACACTTACACATCATTATTGCATTCATACAGAAATTTTGGCTACTCATGTTAGTGCAAGATTTAATGTACCGTATATACTAATATAATAAACCTCCCTGTGAAAATGTTATGGTTTCAATATATCGACGCGACGTGATGTCCTTGGCTGGCTGGCTGTCTGTCTGTCTGTCTGTTGCCGGCCATAATTTGAAAGCCTTGCCAGAGGAGGAAGCTTCTACAAATTGACTGTTATGAAGGAGGACCAGGGAGTCTCAGGGTTGGAGGAGGATGCATCATCATTTCTATTGTTTTTGTACGAGGATAATGTGGGGTGATTGCATAGTGTGTTGTTGTCTGTGATGGCAGGCCAAGTTTACAATGTGTTCCACCACTGTAAGCAAATTCACCCTTGACGCACATCAGACCCTCTTACGGTGTGGCAGAGCGTGACAGTGGACATGAACAAATAAATATGACGTCACAAATTTGGAACGCATGTAGGAAAAAAACACACACCATTTTTTATGTGTATGCTCGTGTAGGCTATGAGAGTTTATTTATTTTATATTTTTTCCTGAAAGTTGAGTGTGAATGTGTTTTTGTGGTTACTGGTGTTGTAATGCTGTGGTGAGTGAATACAGTTGATGATAATATATACAAAGACAGATGATAGTGGTAGTGTTAGTGTTTAATTATGATACTGATAACCATGTGATGCGGTGGTGATGTGGGTAGGGATAATGATGATGGTAGTGATTAGTGATAAAGTGTGAGGTCATTATTATTATCATCTTGTAAGTTATTTATATTGACTAGTGGTAAAGAAAATATAGTGATGGATGACACACACACACACACACACACACACACACACACACACACACACACACACAGTCATGATGCAAGTGAAGTTCGTGCAATAGTTGTTGGTATCAGAGCAGCATTTGGTATTGTGGAAGATGTTGGTGATGATGAAGCTAAAAGAATGATGGTGGTGGTAGTGATGATGCAAGCGAGAAGTGTTTTTAGCAGTGGTGAAGAGTAAATGGTGTAGGAGGAGGAGGAGATGGAGTAAGATAAAGTGGAGGAAGGGGATAAGGGTAAGAAGAAGGAGGAGGAAGAGAGAAGCAGAATCAGGAGAATGAAGATAAAGTGGAGATGGAGGAGGAGGAGGAGGAGTAGGAGGAGGATTATGATGAGCAGAAGCAGACTTATTATCCAAGGTATATGAGGTGTTCTGGTAAGTATAATGAGAGTTCCATGGTCACTGTGGCCCTGTGCTGCTTCTGTTGGTGGTCTGGTGGTGGTGATGTTGGTGTTTATGTTAGTTTTAAGGGGAGAATATACTTTAGTTACATTGGAGCGCCTTCATTCCTCCAAAGTATGCCCGATAACAAAACCAGAGGAACAAAAATAATGGTGGCCTGTTGCTTGGAATAGTTTGGAGGAATGATTTGCTCCGAATTTACCAACGCTGTATCCTCCGCTTAATTAAGTACGGTGGGTTATCGTGGCTGTGTTCATGGTGATTTACTATTAGTTGAAGTAGTGGCAAGCAGTGTCATTGGGGGTTTAAAATGACGTAGGTGGTGGTGGTGGTGGTAGTAGTAATAATATTAATGATAATGATAGTAGTAGTGGCGGAGGTAGTAGTAGTAGTAATCGTAGTTTACTAGTGGTGGAAGTTGTAATAGTAATAATAATAATAATAATAATAGTGATGGGAGTAATAGTAGTGAGTACGGTACACGTTGTTGAAGTTGTTGATGAGATGAGACAAAAAAGAAGCTCATAGTAATAATGAGTGGGGTGGTCACGGTGGGTGGTGATGCCGGTATATAATTAGTGATGTTATGGTGGGGGTGGAGACAGGTAGAGAGGGTCGTCGTAGTAGTAGTAGTAGTAGTTCTGTTTAGTTGTGGTTGGTGGTCGTAGGTAGTTGTGTGTGTGTGAGAGAGAGAGAGAGAGAGAGAGAGAGAGAGAGAGAGAGAGAGAGAGAGAGAGAGAGAGAGAGAGAGAGAGAGAGAGAGAGAGAGAGAGAGAGAGAGAGAGAGAGAGAGAGAGAGAGAGAGAGAGAGAGAGAGAGAGAGAAGGAAGGAGGGAAATGGAGGGAGAGGAGAGAGAGAGAGGGAAGGAGGGATTGAAGGAAAGGAGAGAGAGAGAGAGAGAGAGAGAGAGACAGAGAGAGAGAGACAGAGAGAGAGCAAAAACTACATTAAGTAAATTCCAGTCATACCAACAAGAGAAAGTCGCGGCAGAAAGCAGGTCCCGCAGGTGAGGGCAGGCAGGCACACGGTCAGGCAGGCAGGCAGGCAGGTAGGCAATGATAGAGGGAAGGGAACAAGGAGGAGATGTATAGTCAAGAGGAGAACAGGAAGTGGTAGGTAGAGGAAGGAAGAGTGGAGTTCTGTGGTTGAATAAGTTATAGACAGGAGGACAGAAGTGAAGGAAGAATTAGTTAGAGGAAGAAAGGAATGCAAGGAAAGAGAAGTGAAGGAAAAATTAGTTAGAGGAAGAAAGGAATGCAAGGAAAGGGAAGTGAAGGAAGAATTATAGGCGAAGGATGAATGATTAAAAGCAGAGGTTGTGAAATGAGAGTAGATTTTGATGAAAGACAGGGAAAGAAAATAAAAAAGAGGCAGTGGGGAGGGAAAAAAAAGTGTGGAGAATTTACCGGGAGGAAAAGAAAGTACAGGCTTATATGAGTTTTAAAAAATGGCAGGGAGGGAATCAAGGAGGCGAGAATAGTTTTGACGAGTTAGGTAAAGAAAGATTTAGATGATGCAGAAGGGAAAAAAATGATGTATAGGATACTGACTGATACGGGGAAGGACAGCATGAGTAAGGAAAACAGGAAGTGGGGAGAGATGAGGCAAGTGCAGGTCAGGCAGGGAGGGTATAGTGATGATAACGGTAGTGTGTGTGGATGGGGAGAGGAGGGGAGAGGAGATGGGTGGATGAGTCAGGGAGAGAAAGTAATAATAATGAATGAGTCAGGGAGGGAGAGTAGGAAGTGAGGGAGAGCATATGGTGTACATACACAGTGAATAAGTAAGATTGGTAGGTATGGGGAGGTAGGAATAGCAGAGTGCCTGAATGAGGGGGTAGTGAATGTGATAATAGTGAGAGTACAACTGATCATTGGTGTTGAATGGAGAAGGGGAGGACGAGAGGCCGGGAGGGTGAAGGTTGGGGCTCTGGGAGTATGGTAAGTATGAATATAGAGAGGAGAGATGGTTATTATCACTTTGGTCATCCAGGATGCGGACATCTGTACTGTTTCCACTCACTTAAACAACCTAAAATCATGCATATTGAATACAGTGCAGTTTCAACAACGAAAACTAATTGAAACCCAATATATATTTCACAACACATGGGCACCAGCGAACTCCCGAGTGTTTAATGAAGGGGGTAATTCATTTTTGTTACATTGAAGTGCCATGATTCCTCCAAACTATGCCAAGAAACAGGACTAGATGAACAAAAATAATGGTGTCCTGTTGCTTGGAATAGTTTGGAGGAATGTGTGGCTCCAGATTTGCCAACACTGTACTTACTTCCCCCTTAAAAGCGAATTACTAGAGAGACAGGAAGAGTAACAACAGGAAGAGGAAGGCAGGCAAGCAGGAATATAATCATAATGGTAGAGAGGGAGGCAAGGTAGATATGTCGACAAACAGACAAGAAAGATTATAGCCATCAGGAAGTATGATGGCATGGTAGGAAGGATTAATAGACAGAGTGAGAGTAGGTAGTTCAGAGATAGACAGTGGTATCTAATATGTGAATGAGGTAGGAAGGAGAGTCATGTGTGCAGGAAGAAGATAGGAGAGAGGAATTAATGCAGATGAGAAGGAAGACAGAAGGGGAAAGAGAAAGAGGAAAGAATGCAATCGAGGAGGAAGAAGGAAGAAGAGAGAACGAAGAAGGTAGAAGAGAAGACGTATCCGGGAGGGCACCATGCACCATCTGCCCTGTGTCCTGTTCACACACACACACACACTGACGCCTTACTCCCTCCTTAGTCCCTCCCTTCTCCCTCATCCTCTTTCACTCTTCTTTTTTCCCCTCTTCTTGTCTCTCTCCAAACCTTACTCTTTCTCTCTTTTCCATTTAGGCCTACTTGTCTCTCTCCAAACCTAGAGTATTTTTCCCATTAATTCTTCATCATCATCCTCTCCTCTCATTTTCTTTCATTGTAGAACCCTCTTCCTTTTTACCTCCTCTTCCACCTCGTTGTTCATGCTATCCTCAATAGTACTGTTCTTCATGCATGGCTCTACCTTCCCACTTCCTGCCACACCCTTCTTCTGCATGTCCTCACCTTCCCTCCCTCTTTACATGAATCTCCCTCCCTCACTAACTCGGTTCCTCGTCCTTGTTTACCTTATATTTACACACACACACACACACACACACACACAGATCTCCTGACTCTTCCACTTCCTCATCATTCTTCCTACAACTTTTTCCTTTCATAATTTGGAGCTTGCATAACATCAAGAAATACTATACCGATCAGATACTCGTCACACTACACTCGAAGATTACTTCTGCCCCATGGTGTGAAGGGGTTCAAACCAGGGGCCAGTGTAGCTTTTTCACTTGAGATGAGAACACATGACCACACGAGGGGCGCGGGGAGGGGTTGACTCTCCACTCATTGAACCACTTGTAGATAATATCCCGCAGTGTATTGACCATATTATCAAGAGCCTTGATAAGACACGAACAATAACAATGAAATCTAGCGATGTGATATGAGTCAGACAATGATGCTATCAGAAGGGTTATCAACAGGAGTGATGGTGTGCGATAAGACGGTTCCCGCGGTGATACGTCACACACACACACACACACACACACACACACACACACACACACACACACACACAAATACGGTAATTTGTTGAGTTTAGTTCATTCATAGTAGTATCACCCAGTAGATATTTATGGACTATAAATTTCGGGTTTGGTGAACTCACAAGTGGAGTCTCAAAAGTTTCAGTGCCAATGATCAAGGACGTTGCTGCTTGATTATTTACACTAGGTTACAGTTTCTTCATGTGGGGTGGGAGGAGAGTCTGTCTGTCTGTCTGTCTTCGCATATCTCTAAAACTATTGAAACAATTTCCTTGAGTTTCACATTAGATGAGTAATATGCCCGGCCCACCCATGAGTATAGGGTGTATGTAATCTCTTGCTCGGCTTGGTGTTTCATATTCTTAGTGAATTCTTCATAAGACCGAGAGTTGGCTGAAATAATATTTGTTTACAGTTTACTCGTACGAACGATAATTCCCTGTTGCAATTAACCAAGTGTATGATGTAATAATGTAAATTATCACCATTATTGATAATTCATCCTGTAATCGATGATAATGTTCTCGTGCACCAGACTAAATACAGACCTACAATATAATTAGTATCATTCCTCCTCCATGCTTATACCGGTACTTAATCAAGATATAAATTAGGAAAATACTATAACTATACATGTAGCTATAAGACCATTCTACTTTTCGTAATTGGTGTGATGGTTGATGTAGCCTTTATATGATATGGTCATTTTGCGGTATTGATCATTTTGGAAAATTACCATAACCTTTGTCAATATGCAATGTGCCCAAATGCTTATGGGCATTTTGCAATATAATCAATAATATCTTAGGTTAGGTTAGGTAAGGGTTCATGAACAAAGCGATAATATAACAGGTGAAGGTGGAATATACAAGAATTCGAGGTTGTTTGTATTTTTTTGCATATTGGCCAATTGCTTATTTTGCTTATTTGGCAAAATGACAAAAACCGTTGTCATTTTGCAAAATGACCATAAGCATTTGGGCATTTTGCATATTGACCATGGTTTTGGTCATTTTGCAAAATGACCAAGCCCCGTCATGTATGGAGTATAATATATTATCTTGACCACACTTGAGGTTCACAGTAAAACTTTCCTATATCGTATAAAACAAAGTGAGTAGCTGTAGCGGAAGTGTTGTCCATTAACATTCTTCTTTTAACCTATTTTCTCTTTTATGTTGCAGGTGAGTGGGTGAGTCGCGGTTGAGAGCTTCCGGCACTGATTGCTTTCGGCGCCTCTTGCAATCTCACCACGGTTACTAGTATATTATAGTCATAAATTATGAAATGTGTGTGTTTTGTGTCAGAATATGTTGTGGATTATAATTATATATTGTTTATGCATAATTATGTGTATGTTAGAGGAGGTAGCATCACAACATGAGTACTTTTACGTATAGATGTTGTTTTAATACCCATACAGGGTATACATCAGTATGCGTGTGATTTTTTTTGTACTATAGGCTACATTGTCTGGATAATTGGATAGATATGCATGCGTCCTGGCGTGTGTGCGTTTTCTTTTGTGTGTGATTTAGCTAATGGGTATACCTGTTTGTGTTCTGATGAAGTTGTTCGGATGTTTGTGCACATGTAACTATATACATACGTAACACAACTATTTTAATTGGTAATAAACCCTAAATAACACGAAAATAGTTTATTGAAGATTACAATATTTTGGTCCTGCTTTGTCCCTCTTGAAGTACGTCATTGTTTATACATTCATATGTTTCTGTGCTTGCAAGTACATATTTTTAAATATTGTCAGTGTGTACGTTCGCGCATATGTTAGTGTGTGTCACTGCATATATGTCTACATATTTGGATGTGTGACTGTGTGTGTACGTGCTTGCAGGCGTGGGTGTGTCTGACAGTGCCAGACAAATGATCATATGCCTGGCAGTGAAAGAGCAGAATGTATGGAAGGCAGCGTAGTTGAGGCAGGTGTCGTACAGAGAGAGACCCTGGCCGGCCGCTACAATACACAGGCAGACATGGCGGAAGTTAATGTCGTTAATACCAGTTTTTGTCATCAGTTTTTAACTTACAAAAATGAGTCATATATGTTACCGGGTGGAGTATGTTTTTGTGTTTGTAATGAAGGGGGTGGCATGGTTGTATAGTAGTTAGTGTACACGAGGTTAGTTTTTATATTTACGTGTTTAATATTCAGTTGAAGCACAGGTTACGTCTACAATAGTTGCCATTGTTCTTCAGTGATTCATTCTCCTGTTACTCGTAATACAATTTGTTTACTATGAACGATTATGTATATCCTTTGTCAGTAGAAACAGTTCTGTTGTTCGAATCCTGACTGGTTAAACTGATAGTAGACGTGTAAAATAATTGTACTATCTATATTCTACATACAGAAGCCAATAGCCGTCGCTTTTACGACTTCTCGGTATTCTGTCTGGTAGCCTCTTAAATTGTTACACAGAAAAAATAAACATTTATAACGATAACACCATAAATGATTACAAGAAGATTAGTATCATCACCGGACGTGTAGAAATAAATGTTATTTATGGACAAACATTGCTCGTAACGGGAAGAAAACCATATACACGATCATGAACATAGAACACACAGTATGAGAAACAAAAACAACAAGCAGCTAGAGTGTCGTGACCATTCATTCCCTTGATGTAAGAACACACACACGCTCACCTTTTTATTATTCATTCCAACACTACACTGGGGACTCTAACTTTCCCTGTACCATTACTCCCTTCCTTTCCCTCCACTCTCGTCCCATCACCCCTTCTCCCTCCACTCTCCCTTTCCTCCAGTCAAATCTCTTTTCCCTCCCTTCCTTTTCCTTCCCTCGTGTCATACATCTACCCTTTCGATATTAGATGATGCTTTCTACCCCTCACACATCTCTCTTACAGGGTGTGTATCCTATGCATGCCATTTTTAGCTCTTCCCCCTCTCCATCCCCACTCTACCTCCCACTTGCCTACGAACGCCCTCCCTACCATAACACATCTCCATCCTCCTAACACTCACTTCTTCCATGCACACCCTTTCCCCCTCACATTACCAATCACCTCACCCCTTCTTTCACACCTTTCATTCCCCATCCCACACACCTACCCTCATCCCTCTTCCAGTATATTCACTCCCCTCTCATCATCTCACCTATGTATTTCTCCATCTCCCACCACATACATACATACATACATACATAGTTACATGTCTTTTGCTTACATAGTCAAGGTGTAAGCGACTACAACAAGGGCAACACGTGGTTCAGTAACCTTGAAGGAAGAAGGAGTGGACTAGTGTTGGTGGTCAAGTTTGCTGGCACACTTAGGCTAGTTCAAGGCAAGCTGCGTGTGTGTGTGTGTGTTTCTCTTTTGCTTACCATACTAAAATTATTGACTTGTTTGTATTTGTTTGTATCTTTCTTTTTTCTTCTGTATATCGTGTTTTCCTTTCTATGTTTATCTCCTTTCCTTTCCTTCTCGGTCACTGATATATTCACTCATTCATTCCTCGAGGCACAGTGAAGAACAAATCAGTACAGTAAGCAGAGATCAGAATGAAAACATGGATAATAAATCAATTGAAGCACGAGAGTTTAACCTTGGATGCGGTTTGATCCGACAAAGATTTTACTCGGCAGATATAATGGCAGTGTTTCTTCCTTTTGGTCTCTTCAATTCTGTCTTTCCATCGTTGCTCTATATATATTTAACTTTCTGTATGCCATATCCAAGTAATAATATGTTCTAACGTGTATTGAAAGGTAGAAAAGATGGTAGTTGTTTAGCGTCCGCTTTTCGTTGTTCTATTAGGGCTTTGTTCATTGTAGCAGTTGTATGGGACGTTTTGTTACTACGCCTTTTATAATCATAGCATATTTGTCATTGATGCAATAATGTGAGTTTGTATACAAGCACATAGTTATTGTCTCTACAACATTGTGAATATCGATCGTCCTTTGTGTTTGCTGTTGTGTATCACTCTATCCTGGTGCTTGGAAATCCCCGAATTGTAAGTGAGTAGCCTGGGAATGTTTGTTGTTCGCAAATTGAAACTGATTATATATTCCTCCAAACTTGATCCTAAACAGATGCCATTCTCGGATACAGAGGTAGCCTCCTGTGGTTTTTGTCCTGCATAGCATAGCGTGGAGGAATGCAGTTCGTCAGTATAGACTAGCCTTGCCATTCGTCCTGAACAGAGGGCCCCCTTAATGCGATGTTAAAGAGTATGTATATATGACCTTGACTATGTGAGAGTGTGAGTCAGCAGTGTGAGAGATCATTTGTTGCAGTGTGTTCATTGTTGAGTGGTGACGTGTGTGTCGGGGAGGGTATGGCGTCATGGTCATGAATTGCCCCAATAAAAAATGAATGGCTCTTTTGTCATATGTAGGAGCTCATCGGCTATTGTTTGTGTGTGTGTGTGTGTGTGTGTGTGTGTGTGTGTGTGTGTGTGTGTGTGTGTTATAGGTGTATTGGGTTGATGTGGAAGTGGTGTACATAAGGACATAGGGTGTGTGTGTGTGGTAAGGGGCGTGATAGTTTAGAAAGTATAGAGAGTGTGGGCGTGAGTGTATAGCTGGGGGCGTGGGTATATGTAACTCTGAGCTCCTCGGTGGGTGTGGTGGATGATGATAATGAGGTGGGTGAAGGTGGCAAGATGAACTAACACCGGATGAGGTTGGTGGGTTGTAGTGCCGTAAACATTGAGTGCGTGAGTCGAGGTGATCATACTGTAGATAGGTATGTGTGTTAAAGGTCACGTGGTGGGTGAGTTATGAGTTATGTGTGTGTGTGTGTGTTGGGTTTAATGATTTGGGTGAGTGATGATTGTGGTGGGTAAAGTAGGTGTGTATGTGGTACGTGTGTATGTGAGTGAAGTTTGAGTATTACGGTAGGCCTTTGGTGTAAACTATACTGGAGGATTCGTTTGGTGAGTGGGTTGGATGATTTGTGTTTGTGTGTGAAATTACGTGGTTATAATGATTTGTGTAGTCTATAGCAGGGTCTATAGTGTGTGATGTTGTTAGTGTTTCATGCATGGTGTAGTTAGTTGGTTATAAGGAAGCTTGGTGTAAATTTCAGATGCGTATAATAATAACACATGGAGTGACTGAGATGTGAATGATGTATATAGGTTAGTGTAGAGCAATAGCAGTAACGGGTGTAGCGAAGGGAAAGGATGTATGTACTGTAACTGGAGGTCATACTAATGTGATGGTCACTTCCTCTCTCTCTCACCCCTGATGTGTATACCATGCTTCTCAACTCACCAACACACCCTTCCTTACTACTCATTCATGTACCATCTCTCCACATTCATTCTCTCTTCGTCCTTGCACCCGCCCTACATAATATTATATCCTCTCTCCGTTCCTGCACCACTCGTTCTTATCATTCTTACATACTCTCACCATCCCTACACACTTTCTCCTACCATCCCTACCCTACACACTATCCTTTCATCCCACCACACTCTTTCACCATTAATACACACTCTCCTTTCATCCCACCACACTCCTTTCATCCCAACACACTTCCTCCCACCATCCCTACACACTTCCTCCCACCATCCCTACACACTTCCTCCCACCATCCCAACACACTTCCTCCCACCATCCCTACACACTTCCTACCACCATCCCTACACACTCCCTCCCACCATACAAACACATTCTCACCCACGAGTATAATATGTATGATATTTAATTTCTCTGTGTACGATTATTATGACCTACGTTGATACTGAATAGCACTGAAGTAAGTCAAATTACCTGCAGCTATAATTTTTTCATTATTTTAAGTTTACCTTTTTTATGTTTGTCGTCTAATTCTCCATGTATATAATGAAACTCTAATTTTATCTTTATATTGCTATAGAATTCCTTAACATGACTCAGTATTGGGTTTGCTGAACCCAACGGCTTTCTATAGACCATAAGGACCAAACAACACATGCTTCAGATGAGGCCGAGTGTCATATAAGTAACATAGAATCCATGACACATAACACTTTCATATCACCCAACCGCGACCATCCTAGGAATCCCAGGAATGAAAGAGACGGTCACGAGATTTTTTTTTTTTTTTTTTTTTTTTTTTTTTAACTTTTTCGATGTTATTGTTGCTAAAATAAAATAAGCCTCCTTTCTCTTCCCTCAAAAGACGCGGGAAACAAATGGGAGGAGAGAGTTCATAAGAAGTCAAGGTCAGAGGTGAGGGTCAAGTCTACAATGGTGGGTGCGTTAGGAAATGATATTGATGACATTAATCGCTGTGGAATCTTACACACGTATAATTACGGGATTTTCTCCAGCTGCCAAAAAATTCTTCAAGCATAAGTTGCAACAGATACAAAGTGGCGTTCAAATGCGTTCGAAGGTTCAGCTGCGTCAGTGATGTTTATAGTGAGACGAGAGAGACATCACCCTGCCCTCTGATCCCGGCTGAGGTTGGGGAAAGTTGGCAAAACTGGTGGTATCACATGGGACTTTGGCGGGAAATTGTATGAATGCATTCGGCTGCCTTCCCTTGAGGCTGGTAGTTCAATCAATCACGTCAACTACATGTAATTTTTCTGCATGATTGGTTGAGTCCTGTTAACAATCATATGTATTGTATGTAATCAGCAATAATTGTATGTCGTTGATAATCTAATCTTGCTATAATAGAGTTTAATGTTGTCATTTGTCTGTAATTAGCCATAAAAATAAGACTAAAACAATTCGTGGTGTACAAGAGATTTTTACAACCAGTATTTTGCAGTACTGATGCCGTGCATAATTAAAATGTATATACACCCAACAATTGAAAAACAGATACGAAAAGAAACGAATCAAATTGGAAACATACTAAAAACAAGTACCGTAGGCCTAATTGAAAGTCAGTGTTGTAAATGTAAACAGGAACAGGGGGGAGTGTGTATTGTTGTGGTTATTGTAGCGTATCTCACACACACACACACACACACACCGCAATATCCACGCTGTTAACCCGTTCGACCTACTATAATGCGCTTTCACAATTGTAGTTTTCGGGTAGCCTAGCAGGATTGGTTGAGTCTGCCTGAGCCACAAGCGATGCAGCCACCACATGTCGTGTTTTGTTGTTGTCAAGGCTGGTGGTGTAATGATTATATTCCCATGTTACATCACTCTGTAGTTTGGTATAGGGCTGATCTTCTATGCTGGTTAACGATGACAGTTTTGTTCATGACGATTGTTTTATTTTTATGGAGACTGGGTTCGATTCAAGAAAACTGCGCCATGGTTGAAAATTCGATCGTTTGTTGTTTATTATGTCGGTAACTATCAAAATATTTATCCACAGTGTTCCGTATGCGTATATGTTCCCTCATTTACGTGTGCATTATGGCAGTGGTAATGAAAGTAACTATGTTTTTCAAGGTCTTAAGGTCCAAAGAGAAAACAAAAAAAAAACGGTAGCTGAATGTAAAGTCCCACGTTGCAGAGCTTAGAATAATACGAGGCTTGGATGTAGTGCATATTAGTAAAGATGAAATATATAACTTAATATTCAAAGCTGATATAGCTATTCTAGTGTGATCTTTCTATTGACTCTTCACTGCTTGCTGCCTATTCTTTCGCTCTGATTACCTTGTAGGTGTTGAATGTGGGGCAGAATATCATGTTTACTCGTCAGTTTGTTTGTGTGTCTGTCTGGTCCTATCATCTCGTACGGTTTGGAAGAGGTTCAGTGATACCTATGCAATATATATGGTTTCATTTAACCCTATAGCCTAATTCAGGAAAGACGGACAGATAGAGGTAGAAGTAAAATGAGGATGTAGTGAGATACAGATAGCCTAATGTATGGACAGATGAGTAGACAGATAATTGCCCAGATATACCTTACTGTACATACGAGAAAGGTCATGGGATTTAAGGTGATAGTGTACATAAGCAACACTAGAGCGCCTTGATTCCTCCAAAATATGTCAGGAAACAGGATTAGATGAACATATATAATGGTGGCTTGTTGCTTGGAATAGTTTGGAGGAATCAGTTGCTCCAGAATTGCCAACATTGTACACTCCCCCTTAAGGAGTCCAATCAGACAAAATAACAATATAATAGAGGCAATTATTAATTAAGGTGTAACACCTCAATATTTGTGTTCCTTGGCGGGTAGTGGGTATTTGCTATAGCTACTGATTCCTCCAAACTGTGCCAGAAAAACAACCGTTAGTAGGTTCCTTATATAGATTAGGAATCATGGCTACCCCCCCCCTCCCCCCCCAAAAAAAAATAATAATAATAATAATAACTAAATCTTAGCAATCTTAGACTTCATGACCAAAATATTTTGACAAACTATCGAAAAGGTATGTTCAGTTGAGGGAAACCAATGTTTAAAAGGTATATTCAAATGGGGGTAGACACATGGCCGTGAAAATGTTGTAATTCCAAGAGTGAGGGAGTCAGGGAGTGCCTGCTGAATGTCGGCGTCCCCAGACACCCCGCTGCCTGACACGTGAAAAATGTAAACAATAGCACGGCCCAACGTGTCGTACTGCAGGCAGGGGTTGGTGGTGATGAAGCCTGGCAGCGGGGATGTGTGTGTTGTGGCGGCTGACTGGGACACCTTACCTACCTTCCCCCACACTCCCCCGCACCTCTCTCTTCTCTCTCTTCTATCTCTCTTTAATTACTTTACACGGTTCTTCCTTTTACTATCAAGCCTAATAATATTACGTCCCATTCTTTCTCCAGCTCTTGATTTCGCACCCTATTCCTCTCTGTCCCTCTTCCCTTCATCTTCTTTCCCCTCGCTCTCCGCCTCTTATATCATGTCCCCTTCTCACCCCTCCTGACTTTCCCCCCTTACTAATTACTGAATGCTGTTTGTTCCCTCTTTCTCCCATTGTTACCATCTTCCCTCCTCTCAATCTCTTCCCTTGCCCTTCATATTTCCCTTTTTATAGCCGGGAAATATAGGATAATGTAAAGAACAATAGTGAAGCAATAACGTTACAATACTGTAAACAAAATTAGTAGTAAAGGAGAGAGAGAGAGAGAGAGAGAGAGAGAGAGAGAGAGAGAGAGAGAGAGAGAGGGGGAGAGAGAGAGATGGGTTCATAGTAATTGTTGCTTTGGGAGGTTGTGGTGGAGGGAGTAGTGTGTAATTAAGTAATGGGTTCCTACTCACGTCAATCATGCTACACACAACACCTTTACCAGCACACCTGTATGCATTCAACACACACACACACATACATAATGGGAAATTGGTATTACTGTCTGTGTGGTGCTGCTGCTGGTGGTGTTGTTTGATTATATATTTTTCCCCTCATTTGCATTTCAATCACTACTGTACCTTTGCTGCACAATTTATGATTTTGGAGGTGATAGTGAGGAAGGAGAGGAGTGAATGCGAAAAATAGACATGAAAGGTAGGGATGAGAAGTGGAGTAGATGACTTAAAGAAGGGACACAGAACAAGGAAAAGACTATATGTATAAAGATTGATGATAAATGGGTCGAAGGATAGATAGAAAGGAATGAAGATAGAGAGAAAATAGTGAAGTGTGTAATGTGTGAGATAAAATAGTGAGGGATGCAGTGTGTGAGAGAGGCAGGCTGCATAAGGAGGCAGGCACGGTACACAAGAAGGAAATGTTTAATGCGTGACGAACCACTATGGCATTCTCACTATTGTCACCCCCCTTCCCTTCCCTCCAACCCTTTCCTCTTAAGTCTTCCCGCTTGCCTAACACACATGCGCAACATTCCTAGCCTTCTTTTCCCTATCTAGCCGTCACACACACCGTGGAGGATGGGAGGGAGGAACAGCAGTGAGGGGTCAGGTCTTTATAACATTTGCACAAAATTGATAAAATGTAAGTAAAGGTTTCCTACCAGAGTAACGTCTATGTCTTCTTACGAGATAACACATAATCCCTCCGTTTATAAGGATGTCAACAAATGAATACAGAAAAAGATGGAGTAAAGACTCATGAGAAGTGGACGAGTGTCAAAATTAAAGGGTGAGGAAAACAAACTTACGGTATTTGTCAGCCAACCAGTCCAGTCCTGCCAGGGTGGCTACACTGGATTGGAAGTTTCACTCCAACCTGATGTTCAGAAAAAAAAAGTAAATGAAGAGAGGAAAAAGCTAGAACAGGATCCTAGTCTCCCCCGGTGAACAACTTCCTGCATCAACAAGACAAGGAGGAATGTAACACGAAGGGAGAGAGAGCTCTTTCTTACCTTAGGCCTATTGGGAGTTGTCATAAGATGGGTTTGTGGGTAATCCGAACAGACGCTATCCATCCATGCAATGTTTTTCAGAATGTTTGGGAAGTTTCATTTTGGGAGTTTGATTATTGTGTCTTCCTGAAGCTTTCTGTTTGTGTTCGTTTGGCCTGAAGTCGCAAATACATATAGAAGCCTCTTGACTGTTTTTGCTTATTCTTCATGTATTGATTGCTTGAAACTGCATGCATATACTCTCATCCCAAAGATTCTTGTGCTCACTTTTAAGATTTTACGGTATACTCTCGGCTTGACTATGCTCCATCGGTTCTATCTTTAAATTACTGACATGGAATGATTGATTGAGAGAGAGAGGGGAGGTGGGGGTCAGGGTGTGGCAAGCCGTAGAGACGCTATCGAAAGGGAAAGGAGGTTCAGGTATAGGTAGGTAGGAAGGTAGACGTTGTAAAACACAGTAGGTGGATGGTGTGGGGAGATACAGTTGCTGACCCAAATTATCACACAATACCGTTCGATTCCCGGGTTGGGTAACTTGGTCATACTGTTGGTTACTTTGTAGAGGGACTAGGCAAGGTTACTGAAGTGTAGGTAAGGGAGTGGTGGCAGCGGGTGGAGTGGACTGAGTGTGAGTAGGGAGGACATAGCGAGGAATACGGATGGTGTGAGTGGAAGGAGGTAAAATAAACGAGTGAACAATGGAACGAGTAGTTGTAGTAGTAATGCATGTGTAATTTTTGTAGATGTTGATAATGCATATAATAGTAGATGGTCAGGGGGAGATTTTGCAGAGTGGTGGTACGTGGGGAGGGTGGCAGGCAGGCAGGTAGGTAGGTAGGTAGGTTGGTATAGGATGGAAGGAGGCAGGTGAGCAGGGAAGCATGTGTTGGTTAGCAGGTATAAGTTGGGGTACAGTAGACTCATTGCCCGTGTGTAGACAGCGAAAAAAGGCATACTTATGAAGGAGGTAAAAAGGAAGTAGATAAATGAAAGAAAATAACAATGAACGAAAAGAAATTGTAACGATAGAGAAGAAATGAAGTCAAAAGATGTGTAGGGTACTGAGATTTGGCAACCGTGTGTACCATCCCTTTCCTCCTTCCCTCCCTCTCTCCCTTCCTCTCTCCCTTCCTCTCTCCTTCCCTCCTCCTCTTGAGTCCTCTCCCACAGCTTCCCCATCTCTCCTCTCTCTTCATCTCATTCTTTTCTGCAACTTATGTGCGTTCGATTTCTCCCATTTTGTGTGATTCCTGTAAACTTTTTCAAATAATTTCATTCATTCAATCGTTACAGTGTTATCAATGAGTACATCTGTTCTCCTCTGGCTTTACCCACCAACCCACCCAGCTCCAGCATCACTCTTTCCTTGCCTCCTCTTTCCCTCCCTTTCTTCCATTGTCCAGGGCCACCCTTAACCTCCCGCCAACACACACACACACACACACACACATTTTCGCATGTTCATTAAACATTCACATCAACACATCATCATTAGCCGCAGTCGTAGGATTAGGCTAGTTAACTAAAGGACAAAGGAAGTACGGTAATAAATTATATTCCACGTACTGTATACATACATATCTCCGTCTCCGCCCATATTTGTTCTACAGTTCGCTTGGTTTCCCCAAGGTTGTTGACGCTCCATGAATATGTGTAATGTGTCGGTGTTTCCTGGAGTGTATTAAAAGCTTTGTCTTGTACACACCCATGACAATCCAACCAAAGACACCCCCCCCCTACACATACATACATACATACACACACACACACACACACACACACACACACACACCATTCGACATTAGCAAACGAGCACTCAAAGCAAGACAACACACACACACACACACACACACACACACACACACACACACACATGCTTAATCTCACACAAATTTTCACCACCCTCTGCACACAAAACTCCGAAAAGCAGCTTAGGAGAGAAAAGGTAGACACAGAGCCGTGCAAACTGGTGATTCACGCTCTCACCTCATTTACATTTTAGTGAGGATTCGTGACCCCCGTTTTACATAATACCTCACACCCTCGCCCCTGGGTGATGCTTCTGAGGTGAGAGAGAGAGAGAGAGAGAGAGAGAGAGAGAGAGAGAGAGAGAGAGAGAGAGAGAGAGAGAGAGAGAGGTATTCCTTTAGCATAGCCTACTTAAATTTAATGCCTACTTGAACTTATTTATATATATATTTATACATTAGAACTACTCGTACAATCCTGTAAATATATACCACTGAAATACTCCAAACATTCACATATGATATTTTCTTTTCGTTGCCTTGCTATACTGCAGGTGAATGAGGGAGGGAGTCGCTTTTGGGAGGTTCCGGCTCGGGGTGGTTGGTTGGTTGGTTGGTTTAGAGGGCGTCGTAACTGCTGCAGCCTCGCCTCTGTAACTTTAATATTCCCCCTCCGCCTCACCACCACTTTCAATACACGGGCTGCATCGTCCCCAGCGTTAATAAGGGGGTAGTACAGTCACAGTGTTGGTATAAATCTAGAACAACTGATTGATTCCTCCAAACTATTCCAAGCAAAAGGCCACCATTAGTTTAATTAAGGGGGTATATAGCACATTGTTTTGGGTGGTAAATCTGGAGTAAATGATTCCTCCAAACTATTCCAGGCAACAGGAACCCATTATTTTTGTTTATCTGGGTATGTTTCCTGGCATACTTTGGAGGAATCAAGGCACTCCTATCAATCAAAAGTATACTATCCCCTTAATAAATCTGATCCTGTTTCCTGGCATATTGTAGTGGAGGAATCAAGGCTTTCCATTGTACCAAAAGTGACCCGTTGAGGTTATGATGGATATGGTGAGGTGTGAAAATTGGATGTTGTTGTTGTTGTTGTAATCTGGTATTATTCATATTCATGTTACCTCACAAGACACATACATACACACACACACACACACAATCATACATACACATACACACAATCATACACACACATACACACAATCATACACATACACACGCAATCATACACACACACACACACACACACACACACACACAATCATACACACACACACTCAGACAGGGCTACGCAACACCACCCTCCATGTCATTAGGCTTGTCTGCTTTCTATTCTGTGGTTGTCCCTGTCCTTCCCTCCCCCCTCCCCTCCCCCCTCCCCTCCCCTCCCCTCCCTTGACGCTCTCCCTCATACACCCTCTTCCCCTCCTCCCTTACATTTCCCTCTCCCTTCTCCCGTACTCCTTCCTTCCTTCTTTTCGTCCTCATCTTCCTTCTCTCGTACTCCTTCCCTCCTTCTTTTCATCCTCATCTTCCTTCTCTTACTTTTTTCTTCCTTCTTTTCGTCCTCATCTTCCTTCTCTCGTACTTTTTTCTTCCTTCTTTTCGTCCTCATCTTCCTTCTCTCGTACTCCTTTCTTCCTTGTTTTCGTCCTCCTCTTCTCCCCAACATCTTCCTTTCTTGTTTCCTCTTCCTCTTCTCCCCAACTCATTCCTTCCTTGTTTTCCTCTTCTTTTTCTCCCATCTCCCCAATTCCTTCCTTCCTTCCTTCTTTCTTTCTCCTCAGCTATAAGTATCTTTTCGTTCTTCCTTCTCTTTCCAACCTTCTCTAAGTAATATCTTTCCCTTACAGCAGCATAGTGTTTGTTTCTCCCATTTCCTTATCCCCTTCACTCTTTTCTCTCCCTTCGTATACATTTCTACCTTCCCTCCATACAACTTTCTCCAAGATTTTCACCCTCCCTTTCTCCCATATAATCAATACACTCCCTTCCTCCCAAAATCTTTCTCCTTCCTCCATCTCCCTCCCTTGTCTCTCTTTTACTCATTCACATTCACTTGCTTCAACCTTCTTCTTCCCTTCCTGTCAACTAGTCCCCCCCCTCCTCCCCCCTCACCCCCAGCCTTCTCTCCTCCCCCCTCACCCCCAGCCTCCTCCTACTCCCTTTACTTAAACTTTACCTACCTAAAACTTTTTCTCCCTCTCCCCAACTCATCTCCCTAGCTTCTGCTCCTCTTCCCACCCTGCCTTTCCTTCCTTCCTTCCTTCCAATCTTCTTTCTCCCTTTCCAGAGTTTCTTTCATTATCTGTGTACTCATCCTTTCCTTCACTCCCCCTTTTTCATTCATTTTTTCCTTTTATTCTCACCATCTCCAATCATGTGATTTTCAGATTTCCTCCCCTTAATAAGATTCTTCCCTCCCCTCCCCTCCCTCTTTCCTCCCCTCCCTCTTCCCTCCCCTCCCCTCCCCTCCCCTCCCCTTCCCTCCCTCTTCCCTTCCCTCCCTCTTCCCTTCTGGTGTTCTCCCTTCCTTCCCATTGACCCTGTCTCTCCCCTGCTAGGCTTACCCTTCTGTTTTACATTCCTTCTTCCCGTTATTCATTCATTATTTATCAGTAAGACTCGGTCGTGGCGCACGTGGTGTCTCATATCGTGCATCAGTTATTCAGGCCGCTGTGTGTTGCTTCATACTGTATGATATTATGTTGTTGTTGTAAAAATATAAAGTCTTACATGGGTCGTCTTATTATGAGGGGATCGTGGTGCTTCATAATGTATTGTTTTGTTCTAGTAAAATTATAAGGTCTTACATACATAGGTCGTCATATTCTGAGGGAACTGTTTTAGATGTCCATGTCGTGAGTGACTATAGGGCTCATTCCTACTGTCATTATTACCAGCATTCTCCAGCTGGCTCTTTCCTTTCTTCCTTTTGTCATTTCTTCTTTCCTCCTGTCATTCCTTCTTTCCTCCTGTCATTCCTTCCTTTCTCCTGTCATTTCTTCTTTCCTCCTGTCATTTCTTCCTTTCTCCTGTCCTGCCCTTCCTTCCTTCCTCCTGTCCTGCCCTTCCTTCCTTCCTCCTGTCCTTCCTTCCTCCTGTCATTTCTTCCTTCCTCCTGTCATTTCTTCCTCCTGTCCTGCCCTTCCTTCCTTCCTCCTGTCTTGTCCTTCCTTCCTCCTGTCTTGTCCTTCCTTCCTCCTGTCTTGTCCTTCCTTCCTTCCTGTCATTTCTTCCTCCTGTCATTTCTTCATTCCTCCTGTCATTTCTTCATTCCTCCTGTCATTTCTTCATTCCTCCTGTCATTTCTTCCTTCCTCCTGTCATTTCTTCCTTCCTGTCATTTCTTCCTTCCTCCTGTCATTTCTTCTTTCCTCCTTTCATTCCTTCTTTCCTCCTGTATTTCCTTCCTTCCTCCTGTCTTGTCCTTCCTTTCTCCTGACATTCATTCATTCATTCATTCTTTGGTTGGTTCCTCTTTCCGGCCTTGCCTTGCCTTTCCTGTGTGTCGTGCCTGGCCTGCTGCCGGTCTGGGGTGCGGCGCCCCTCTTAGCAACACCAGACCATCAATACTACGGTACCTACCCTCCTTCCACCCTACCACTCATCCCCCCTTCCATTCCTCCCTACCTCTCTTCCCCTCCTTCCATTCCTCCCTCCCTCTCTTTCCCTCCTTCCATTCCTCCCTCGTTTCCATCCCTCCCCCTCCCTTCCATTCCTCCCTCCCTCTCTTCCCCTTCTTTCATTCCTCCCTCCCTCTCTTTCCCCCCTTCCATTTCTCCCTCGTTTCCATCCCTCCCTTCCTCCTTCGCTTCCCTTCCTCCCTCCCTCATCCTTTCCTTCCTTCCTTCCTCGCTTCCCCTATCACTTTCCTCCGACCCCTTCCCTCACTTCCCATCCAATCCTTCCTACTTATTTTTATTTATTTATATATTTATTTATTTACTTACTTACTGGCTTCTTTCCTCTCCCGCATCCCTCTCTTCGTTTACTTTCATTCGTTTCTGTAATATATACTCTTCTGGTGTCTTTTCCTCTACTGTATGTTTCTGCCCTATCCTTTCCCATCCTAATTCCCTCCCTCGCCTTTCTTTCCTTTCACCTTCTATATTTATTCTTCGTCCTTGTTGTTGCTCGCCTTGCTCAGTTTTTTTTCCTTCCTTTTCTCCTCTATCTACCTCGTCGCCCACTTGTGTTTTTTTTGTTTCTTCTTCCTTTATTCCCTTTTACCGAGGCTCAGCCCAACACACACACACACACACACACACACACACACACACACACACACACACACACACACACACACACACACACACACACACACACACACACACACACACACACACACACACACACGAGACTGATGTTTTAGTAAGGGGTATGTGTCATGAGTGAATTATTAGGATGATCAGAAAAGTTAAAACATAGAAAAAACCAATCCTGTTATTTTTTTACGACACAAGGGAATAAAAAAAAAAGTGAACATTGTATATCCTTGCTGAGATCCGTTCATGATTGTGTTCTAGTCCCTATGGTGAATAGAAGTGTTTATGATGTCATGGTTTGTAATGAATAAGAACTATGATAAAAAGAAAAGATAGCCGATTTCCCCTTCCTGTGACAAATTTCCTTTCTCTAGTTTAAGTGGGTAGCACAGTGTTGGTTTATATGGAGCAACTGGTGCCTCCAAACTATTCCAACCAACAGGACACCATTATTTTTGTTCGTCTGGTCCTGTTGATTCCTGGCATACTTTGGAGGAATCTAAGTGCATAATTCACCACGGAAATGAACAACGGACTCCCCCTATATGCTTCCTGTCTCTGTCTGTAACAACCAACATACTCGTATCCTGTTGACTATAGAGTTTGTACGAAAATTATGGCTGTGTAGTCGTTTACAGTAATTGTCTGCTGTACTAATGTTCCACTACTATTTGATAACAGATAATTGTATATAATAATTGATCATGTATAACTTGATGGATTCGTTTAGACACATGTACAGCCACAATCAAATAACCACCGACACATTACTTCCATTGTGCAAATAAATCACTATCATATCAAAATATAATCATACTACACCTTACGTCATATCAAATCCCTTATTTATTACTATGAGGTGCTGCAAAATTTTACACGTGTTGTTCTTTATTACCAAGATATTTACTACGATGGAAGGAAAGTGTCGGTGGATATTTGATTGTGGCTGTACAGTACACTCGCAATCCAAAATATGTATCCAGGCTTGCTTCGAATAGCCTGATCGAGTATTAAGCGAGCTCGAGTAAATATGTGGAACGAGCTCGAGTAAATATGTGAAACAGGATAAGTGTTGTAATTGGTTCACTACAATGTCAAATGATTCAAACTTCAACAAGACCTGGATACAAATTTTGGATTGCGAATGTACAGCCACAATCAAATATCCACCGACACTTTCCTTCCATTGTAGTAAATATCTAGGTAATAAAAAAACAACACGTGCATGATTTTACAGCACCTCATAATAATAATTGATGGGGTTGAGTTGACGTAAGGTGTTGTTGTATTTATATTTGATATGATTCTGATTTAATTCCACGATAGAAAGAAAGTGTCGGTGGTTATTTGATTGTGGCTGTACGGTATAGGTGATAAGGTGTGAAGTGGAGGGAGGTGGTGGGAAAAGGTAACTGCACAATGGGAAGCTCTCTCTCTTGACTCACAGGAACTTTGCCACTTACACGACAAGAGGTCATAATATAGAAGCTGAAGTTGAAAAAAAAAAAAAAAAATAAGTGGCCAGGAGAATAGTATATTATTTTATAGGAGAGTTTACCAGAAGGAAATTAGTAATATTGTACAAGTTATAATGCTGAGCAGTCGATTTTTATTACAGTATATGAAATGCTCTAGTGGAAAAATTTATAAGTTGTAAATACAGAGTGTCCATTATTTTTTTCAGCTATCAATATAATTAATAAAGTGGTCAAACTGCGACTTGTAAAGAACATGCTACTGCTCCTAGGCCTACATGAAAGACGATATTTTACATAATTTAATTAAATATTTGTAGGAACTTTGTAGACGTTCGCAGGTGCCTAGGCATATAGATATGAGGTGGAAGATATTAAACCTATAGATGTACTGAACCATAAATTTAGGAACCTGGTATTGTGATTGTGAAAATGTAGTATCTCTTGGGTATCCCTTTACTGTAGCTTAAAGTGTCCTGTTGATGTTGTATTTATTGTAGTTGGTGTTGTGATGATTATATATATTTGTGTGTGTTTATATTGCGCTGTATCTGCGTATTGTGTTGTCTATGTGCGCATAATTATGTGTTGTGTAAGAGAGTGACGTGTGATATCCGGAAGACTTATCAGAGTACACCTCCGGTAGGAGATAAGTTATATGTCAGGCTTAATAATACAGAATGAACTTTGTATTAATACCAAATTGCACTTTAAATTTTGAATCTAAGGACTATTCATCTCTGAGAAACACATTGGTACATTTCACAAAGCCATACTATCGTACACTATAAAGACTGTATTGCACTGCATAATTATACAATTCACATTACAACACACCTTTGCACTGTATTGCAGACTTTTTGCGGTGCACACCACTACACAGAGAGGCATCAGGAAGGGGGCAGGGAAGAAAGGGATTGTAAAGAGTATAAAGTGTAAAGCAGACAGGGAGGGAAGGAGGCAAGTTTGAAAACGAGAATTACGGATGTTTGGAGGGAGTGAGGAAAGTCTGAAGGGTAGGCAGGCCTATGGAAGGAGAAAGGAGTGAGGAAGGGAAACAAGGGAGAAGGAGAAAGTTATGGCTGTTTAGAGGCAGGCTGGAAGAAGTGAGGAAAGATTGAAGTAAGGGAAGTATAAGGAGTGAGAAAGGGAGGCAAGGGTGAAGGGAAAAGTTACGACTGTTCAGAGGCGGGCAGGAGGGATTGAGGAAAGTTTGGTATAAGGGAGGTAGGAAGGAGGTGAGGAAGGCTGGCAGGAGTTAGGGAGGGAGGGAGTGAGACAGCTTTCACCAGACTTGGAACTAACTGCCTGGTGCTGCTGTTGCTGTTGTTGCTGCTACTGCCCACATTGTCATTCTGGTTGTGTTGTGTTGTGGCACACCTGCTTTCCCCCTCGTCTCCCCCCCCCCCCCCCCGTTACCTTCACCTGCATAATATTCTTTCTGCTCTTCTCATCCTCAGTCATACTTTCCATATAGTTACTGATCTTATGTCTCATCTTTATCTTGCTCTTATGTCTTTTCCCTCCTGATCCTCCTCCTTTTCTTCTCATTCCAGCATCATTGAATTTTCCTCCCTTACTTCACATGAATAATTTTGAGGGGGGGGGGTCACTGCCTCCGTTGACCCCTTCCCAACGCAGCTGGTTCTTCCTCTTTATTTTCTCTTTCTTGGATGTCCTTAGCCACAATTTTTTGGTCAGTTCTTGGATAAAGCTAATTACTGGTACCCAACCTCTTTCGTACGCTCTCCCATATTCCCATTATTGCTCCTGCCCAGTCTCCCCCTCGTATTCTTATGAGCACCACTCTCTTGTCTTACTCTTAGTCTCCCTCTTAAGTGGATAGTATACTTTTGGTACATTAAAGCGTCTTGATTCCTTCAAAGTATGCCTTAAAGCAAGACCAGATTCACATAAATAATGCTGTCCTGTTGTTTGGAATAGTTTGGAGGAATCAGTTTCCCCAGATTTAACATCGTTGTGATATGAATCGTTCAGGTAAAGAGAGAGAGTGAAAGCAATGAGGAATAAGAGAACTAAATTGATAGATCGATAAAAGGAAAGAAATGCGAGAGTGGAGAGACAAAAGAAAAACAAACAAATGAGCTAGATGAAACTACTGCTGAACATAATTAAGGAGGGAAGGATAAAGGGGAGGAGGGTAATTAAGAAACAGACCTGGTCGTAAGGAAGGAAGGAAGGAAGAATAACAACAGGAAGTGAGTACTAACAAGGCCATGTGTATTAATTATGAACTGTGACCGTTTAAGTGGATGATGTAAGTGCTGTATAATATCACATTCCCGCATTCCTTCCTTCCTTCCTTCCTTCCTTCCTTCCTCACTTATACATACTTAGGCTTACTTGGCGGTACTTAAATGCTTGTTTGCTTGCTTGTTTACTTCCTATCTTCCTTCCTTATACTATATCTATGTTCATTTCCTCTCGTATCACCCTCCTTTTATAAACAAACCCTCCCCTTCCTTCAAACACAAACCTAGCTTTTGTTAATGCTCACTCCCTCACTTTCCTTCTTTTAATTAATTAAACTCCTTTACCTTCATTCTTTCATACTCCTTTACCTTCATTCTTTCATAATCCTTTATCTTCATTCTTTCACACTCCTGTGCCTTCATTCTTTCACACACACACCCTGCTTCACACTCCCTTTCCCCTGCTAAACACACTACCAGGACATAGGGATGAGGCGAGGCGGGTGCGCAGAGGGATGCGCAGTAAACCCCTCAGAAACCAAGATGGCCGCCCCCATGTGCACACACGTCATCGATCGAATTCATTCTGTTATTGGTATTGCTATTTGGTTGTTTACATTACGAGTGTTTTGATATTCCCTGAAATGTCTCTGTGAATATGCATTACAATGTATTCGTTGTTGTTAAGACGGAGCTTGGACAGGCGTATACAGTAATGTAGGATAGATAGACTGTGGTTAGTTTATTTAGGTGTAGTTATAGTGTAGTGGAAAGATAATACTATATGGATTATATTGAAGTAGATCACAATACCTTGGTCTTAGTTATGTGAGTAAGTTGTCGTGGCATTAGGAGATGATGCATGTGTTCAGAAGAGACATGACGCCAGGTAACAAAGGCTTGGATAATCTTGGATGGACTTGGTGGCCTGAAACAACATAATATACATGATAAAAAAAATATATGTAATTATATACTTGAAATATGGTGTCAGGACTGGAGAGTAGCTATTGATCACTGGTATAAATTGCTTATATAGAAAACCCAACGACGTAGAAGGAAGAGGAGGAGGAGGAACCTAAGCAGCAGCAGTAATAGTAAGCCTAGTAGTAGTAGTAGTAGTAGTAGTAGTAGTAGTAGTAGTAGTAGTAGTAGTAGCAAGAGGAGGAGGAGCAGCAGTTTTGAAAATGTGTGAAGAAGCGAAATGTAGAAGTGAGTATCGATGAAAAGTTTAAAGAGAACAGGTTGTGGAGAAGAGGAGATCTGAGCAGAGCAGAGCAGAGCGAGATGGTGAGAGGGGAAGAAGAGGTGAGGGGATGTAAAGGGAAGAAGAGAGGAAAGGAGGGTGAGAGGGGAAGAGGTGAGGGGATGTAAAGGGAAGAAGAGATGAAAGGAGGGTGAGAGGGGAAGAGGTGAGGGGATGTAAAGGGAAGAAGAGAGGAAAGGAGGGTGAGAGGGGAAGAGGTGAGGGGATGTAAAGGGAAGAAGAGAGGAAAGGAGAATATGGCCGTCCGTCTCTGAAGCGAGGCTGAGGATAGTTGGTGGTTGGCTCTCTCTCCCCTCACCAACCACCACCACCACCACCACCACCACCTATTCTTTGCATAGCCTTAGGTGGAAGCCAAGCACGGTGAGGTACGGAGGGAACGTTTACAGGAAGAGGAGGAGGAAAAGATAATTGATTAGATGAGGAGGAGGAGGTGGAGGAAGATAGAGGATAGTATTGGGGTAGATATGGTAGGAAGAGATGGTGTGATAGAACTCCCACGTCTTCTCTGCGATTGTCTCTCTTCCTGTCTCCCCATCTTCACCCAATATTCGAGATTCCTTTCCTTATCTCGCATTGCCCATCTCTCTGTCTAATATTCCTTCATCTGTTACTCCCTATCTTTCTTCCTAGGTTATTTAATTTTTTCTCTACCTGTTTTATCTCTCTTCTCCCTTTTGCTACTGTCTGTATCGTTTACACACACACACACACACACACACACACACACACACACACACACACACACACACACACACACACACACACACACACACACACACACACACACTTGCGTTGCTAGAATAAAACACTGGTTCAGATTAACTTTTTCCAGAGCAAACCTCCCTACCAATCCTTTTATTCTTTCCTTCACACCATGTAACCCTGTCGAAAAACCTGAGAGTTTGACAACCCCGCCGTGTAGTGTAGTGAACTGTCAGTACAGTTGCTCGCCATGTATGTCAGTCTCTAAATATCGTAGTAAAATATCGTCTCCGACAACGGAAGTCCGCTCCACCTATCCTATCCTACTCTCTATCTCGTGTCGATATACAACATTAGCCAACATTTAATCTCTTGGGTTCAAACATATAGACGAACTGACGGACACAAGCGCCGCTTATTTGTATACATTTAGATTACTGTAGGCCTTACATGATAGGCTACATGAGAGAGAGAGAGAGAGAGAGAGAGAGAGAGAGAGAGAGAGAGAGACCACGTGGCCGGCATAAAGTAATCAATAGTACACCAGACACGCCGGTAACCCCCTCCATGTCCCTCTCTCCTCCTCCTTCCTTTACTCCCGCACACCTCCCCTCTTCCCTATCCTTCCTTCCTTCACACTCCTCTCTCCCTCTACGGTACCCCTCGTCTAACCATCATGCCCTTGTGCCTCTCCCAGCAACACAACTATCCCACTCACTCTCATCTCCGACACATCACCCATATTCTCTATTTTTATCTCTTACTAAAGTTATAAAGTTATATATATATAAACATAAATACTATATATTCCACTCCCATGCCATTCTCTCCTACAATGTCTGTCTATCCTCTCCCATTACATCACACACTTTCTACGAAGCTTTTAGTCACCCTTACTCCCACATGCATGCACTTCTCTAGGACAGTTCACCCACCCAACACCACACCACTCCTTTAGCTCCCTTACTCTTAATTTCACACCTATTCTCACTTACTCCCTTCCACATCTCTCCTCCATCACTCCCTTCCACAACTCTCC
>JAWQEG010000375.1:245000-354518 GCA_033782935.1 Petrolisthes cinctipes
AAGAGGTTAACGTTCGGGGGTAATGGAAGACTGGAAGGAATGCTGATTTGTCATGAGTATGGTGTACAGAGCAGGAGGAGTATGAAGGCAAGGGAATATGAATTTAAAGTTGTTGTTGTTACACGATGTCGATAATGAATGGGAATATAATATGGCATCTTATCTTATGTAGCGAATCTACTAATGATAAAAGTAGAGAATTACTCCATTCACTATATTGTATATTTTAGTATCATGACCCACTATTTTGGACCATTCTAAGAGACATTTCGTCTATGGTGTTTCTCTCGGAGTTGCCCCGTTTTCGAGATATGCCCCGTTTTACAAACATAATTTTGAAATTAGTCTGACTTAACCTTACCTAGACCACAGCAGACTACCGGGACCTAACCTGGGCAAACTACCGGGATATAACCGGTGTAAACTATCATAAAGTGACTGGGGCAAATTCCCGGGACCTAGCCGGATGTGGTAACACTGCGCGGCCCTAGCCAAGAACAGAGTACTTCTCTACTAATACCCTGTTAATAATTTGTATGAGGGGAATTTGAGTTATAATACCGTGTGTGTGTGTGTCCATTCTAACGTGATTTTTTCTTTTCAGATTTATCGAAGAATAGGTTTAGTGAAGTGCCCAGTGAAGTGACGAACTACACTTCTTTGGAGCATCTCAACCTCTACCAGAATGTTATAAAATCCCTCCCTGATTCCCTTACCGCTCTACACACCCTTACAAACCTTAATCTCAGGTATGTATATTACCACTTACCTGTAGGATCGTATTTCATTTAACTGATTTCCTGAAAGCTCTCACTCCCATACTGTACAGTATGTGTTACAGAGTGACTAGTTTTTTTTTTTTTCAAAGAAATGTCACAACTTTTGTAAAGCTCTTCTGTCCATAGTTACGTCTTCTAAGGGGGTTATGAATTTAATTAGGTTCATTTGTTTGTTAGATTACACAAAATGTTATACTGTATACTGGTATGGATTTTTTTTTCTTTTTTTTTTTTATAACAAAGATGAGCCTCATGATTGGCAATAAGGGATTAGATGTTGACAGGGGTTAAGCAGGATGGTAAATACGTGTGGCTCTTACCACAGACTTGCACAATCATATACTGTACTCAGATTTGGAATACTTACACATAATGATGTTGTTGTCTTTAATGAGAATATTTATCTTGAATTTAGGCCTATTTGAGTTTTACTAAGTAGATATCTTTGATGTGCAGCCGGAACCAGTTGAGTGTGGTGCCAGGATGTGTGTGTTCGTTAGCCGGACTCCGAGTGTTGGATGTGTCTGGAAACCGCTTGGTGAGTTTACCGGAGGAACTTGGTCGTCTCCACTCCCTAATGGATCTGGATGCTTCATACAATCAGTTGGCACACCTCCCACCCGCCCTCGGAGAGCTGGATTCGCTAAGAAGACTAAACCTCCGCCGCAACCTTCTCCAAACACTTCCTCCAGGTGTTGTAATACTGTTTTTTTACAACACCAATTGTCAGTTTGTTAGAAATGGGTGTCCAGGACTTTTATCTCTTTATCTGCTTCATCCTTCCTTTATTTTGATTATTTTTGTTTTACATGTCTCTTGAGAAAGTAAAACAAAGCTTATGCAAATATACTTGGACGTAGGCCTTTATCAATGTACTGTAATTGTAAAGTACAGCCATGGCTGAAAGTCCATGAGCATGGGGTGGTGCAAAGTCACAGCCATTACTGGGCAGAGAGTTGGAACAAGATAAGTTTCCACACCCCTCTGACTGTGGTAGCTCGCAGCTCAATGAAATGTTAGTAATGTTGTTTTGGCACATTTTTTTTTTTTCTCATGGACTTTCAGCCAGGGCTGTACATGATGAATTTCAACCATTTAGAAGGAAAAGAGATGATGTTTGAATGAGATTACACGCAGAATGAAATATGAGTATGCCAGTGGTAATCCTACTCTTCCTCCCCATACAGAGGTGTGTTTCCTAAGATTAGTGGTTCTGGACTTGAGTGGTAACCGGTTATCTGTCTTGCCTACTGAGCTAAGGTTTATGTCTTCCCTCTTGAACCTCTCTCTCCACAGCAACCCTCTCCATCATCCACCAGCCAATGTGAGTTGGGTTTCAGACAGTGGCATTAATGACTTAGGCTTTAAAAATTTGAATTGCATTAACTAGACATTTTTGCCATTTAGTTGGTAAAAATTTGAATTGCATTAACTAGACATTTTTGCCATTTAGTTGCTGTAAGCCTTCACTCTAAATTAGAGTGAATAGATTCTTTTATAGTCACAACCTGTTGAAGATAATATTGCTAATTCCACACCTTGTATGTAGAATTATTGTGCATACAGTACAAGAAAGAAGGTAATCTATGTTGTTCTTTAATTGTTGATGTAGAATTAATTTCTTTATTGTGGAATTGGCAATCAATTGTTTTTTATTGCTGTGTATTCTTTATACTTGTTTATGATATTCATCAGTTCTTTTGAACTGTAGCAAACATGAAGTTGCATTCTTACTTTAACGCTGGCCCTCCAACAGCTCTGTACACGAGGGAGAGTACACATTTTTAAGTGGTTAGAGTTGGCGGCAGCAAAGGAGGACAAGAAACGAGGTGCCCTGACTTCAGAAGTAGAATTCCGTAAATCTCACCTTCGAAAGCCATCAACATCCTGTACAGACTTCAGGCAAGTGTCTTTAATAATCAGTGAGTTGTAAAGTAAGGTAAGAAATTTGACTGACTAATATCAGGTTTTTATCTCCCAACTTAAGAATGAAGTGTTTTTAATTCCGGACTTGCAAGTAACACATTAGTTGCATTTTATTCAATAAGAGTCACAGGCATGGCAAGCCAAATGTTGACAGCCATGTTCATTTTTATCCGTAACAAACAAGTGCCGTATATTTTCCGTTTCAAGAAGTTACTTAGGTTGCATTAGAGAGGATTGCCCATGGTTATGTTAGATAAAGTTGAGCCACTGTCAGTTGGTTGACACTGCTGTAAGCCATCTGTAAACCAATCATGTTAGACAAATCTCAGAAATGCCCCAAGACTGAATGGAAATATAAACATCATTTGAAAACAATCCATTATTGATGATACGGTATTGTCCTCTGCTATTGAAGAGCAATACTGATTAATCATCAGTAAAGATTTCCTTAGTGGGTGATGTGGTGAACTATGTGTTGCATTTTTGCTTGATGTATTGTAACCCTAGTTCACAATATTGTGAACCCAACGGTCCCCAAGAAACCAGCTACCTCTGGTTTCCTCTGGGAGATCTTTTATTGAGGTTACGTTTAAGGATTGTCTATGTTGGGTAAGGCATGGAAATGTAGAAAATATGAGCCGTGATACGTGGTACTGTACAAAACTGTGGAATTTAATGTTGATTGAAGTTTGTGCTGGTATTCATTGTGGGAAGGAGTCAAGATGTACTCTGCTTTAAGATGAGCTGACCATCATTGCATTACACCTCCTAGTACCATACCTATTGACACTATTGTGGGGGAACATCGAGACCAGTGAGTGGTGCTTGATGTGGGAGGATGGTGCCTATTGGGGCCTCCTTATTTGTATTGCCGACCAACACCAGAGTTAGCTGTTCCCACTTAAGGTTGATGCAGTATCAGTAATGAGTTGACAGTAATCAACATACTGCATCAGAAAAACAAAGATCATTCTGTGCCTCCACTTTCTAGGAGTGTAGGTGAGAGTGATCATGTGTGTGGCCAGAGGGAGGAGGGGTATGAAGGAGTTCCAGCAGCTGGTAGTGGGTGGTCCCAGGGGGTGCTGGTGGGGGTGCTGGCAGCCCTGCTTGTTGTGCTTGTGGCTCTTGTAAGTTGTCTGGTGTGGTTGTGCCAGGATATAAGCATGTTTGTGCCATTAATTAACTCCTGCTGGCTGCTGCACTCACCCCACCAGGATATACACCTTGGCCCTCCCCTCTCACACTAATCTAACCTTCCCATCAGACTTGTCTGGATTTGTAATCTGAAGAGACCAGATGCTGTAAACAAATCCAGGTTATCGTACAGGAAAGCAACCAGAGCATAGCTTGCTACATTGTGAACTAGTTTCTTGCACATATCAAGTGTACCTTGCCAACAGCAGTGCTGCAAATATAATTTTAATAATTTGCTGGAAAGTGTATAACTGCTTCACTCCAGACATTTTGATTACCTCTGAATAAACTGTGAGAACAACACTCCAGTATGAGTCTAACTAAGTACTGTATACAGATGATTACTGTAATATGGTGATTGCTGTTTTATGTTAGAGAACACTACAGTACAGTACTTCTACACTAAACCTATCATATAGACCTGGATATGAGACCATTATTAAATAAGAATTACCTGGTATGGCTCCCAACTTTCCTGATTAACCTGACCTTTGTCTGTACAACAGGTTAGTTCATATTGTGACATAACTAGTTCACATTGTTTAGCATCCAGTTTGATGAGTGGAGCAGCTTATTCATGATTTTCCCTTTTGGTGTGGCTTTACTCGTGTGATTATGCTACTGTATATTAATTGTAAGTAAGGCATACAAAACTGTCTCCATACTGTGGACATCATTCCAAATATTCTTGGGAAGAGATTTCTTTTGCATAAGAGGTTAACACTCAGGCTTGTCACTCAGAATTTGGTCAGCTGTATAATTTCTACTGTTTGGGATGACCAAACACCATTCATTATTAATGGCTTAAGCTAATGTGAATTATCAGAAAACAAACTCTTTTAATACATACAAGGTTGTCCATGATTTAAGCAGATTATCCAAATCTATGGGTGTTAATGTACAGCTGCAATCCAACAACATTATACTTACATGGTGGAATACTGATTTAGAAATAAAATTTGTACACTGTATTCATGTCAGTACTAATATGGATTGCAGAGCCAATGAATGGCTGAATATACATACAGTAATTTAATGAAACCCGCAATAAAGTAAATCCTGTTTATAACTCGATAGAAGTGTTATATTATTCACTTTCTTAATGTTTAGTGTACTACAATCCATAATGAAAATGAGAGGAGAGTTTGGTTTTGAAGGAACAAGCATCTTGGAAGTATCATTACTGTATATTTATATGAAAAATGTGATAAGGTGAAAGAAATTACTGTATACATAGAACTTTATGGAAATCGGAGAATAACACAGTACAGTATACAATTTAATCGTGAAGCAATATCTTTGTGCCATGTAGTATAGAGTAAATTATTATTGACCGTGGCTGTAGACTGACCATGGTTAGTTAAATTCCTCTAATCATTTATTTTAATGTAAATTTCTTACTTGCAAGCTGCCTGTCAGAACAGAACCCAGTCATAATTAGAGAACTACAAGTCTATATTTTATGATCAGGTGATTTGTGTAGCTGTATAACTATGGTGCTGTATGAGTTTTCAGTAAGGTAATTGTCTCAGGTTGTTGCTGATGATTTTCCTCTCCCTCTCAAGGTTTGTGAATGGGTTGCTTGAGCCACGACACAGCAAACGCAGCACCATGGACAGTGGGTACAGCACGTGCGACAGTGTAGACCAGCGGTGGTTGCACGAGAGTCAGGAGGTGAGGAGCAAATTGGTTTGATGTTATTTGGAGCAGGATGGTTAGTGCAGTAATGGAGTGCAGTAGTGCAGATTATTCTTATAACATTCCATGATGATGTGCTGTATGCCTCATATACTGTAGTATAGAGTACATTTTTATTGACCGTGGTTTTAGACTGACCATGGTTAATTAAATTAATTCCTGTAATTCCTCTAATCATTTAGTTTAACAAAAAATAATGATAAACTTTTATATCTGGCCAGAGCTTAGAGTGTGAAGACCCAAGAAAACTAGCAATCCGAGCTGCAGCCTTGACCAAGGAACAACGACAGGAACGTGGTAGAGGACCTCCCCATCGTAACACCATTAATGGGTTACCCAACGGAGAAGTCAATCCTGCTACCATCAATGGGGAGGGAATGGGGCTAAATGGTCTCAGTAGGTCAGGACTGGGTATTAACGGAGGTGTGGGAGGAGACCACGGGACCAGTGGACCCTCCACACCCAGTACACTCAGCCCTGGTGACACATTCAACCTGGAGGATGAGTTTAATAAGGTGAGCAGTGGGTAGCAAATGGTGTTTAATAGCTTAAAAGCAAATATTAGACAAATTGCACAAGATAAATATATGGGGAAGAGCATTTTTCTACATTTTCTTATTGCTTCAAAAGAGAGACTGCAAAAACCACTAGTATGTATGTCACTAGAGGCTCCTTCAAAATTATGTTAGTACTGTCCTGGAGAAATGTGGTATCACAGGATCTGTTGCTTATTTTTAAGACTTTAATTTAAGCCCTATCATTCAAGAGTTCGGTATCTGAGATGATGAGATTTCACATTTTAATGTGATTTTCAAGAATATATAGCACTAGAAAGTTGAACTATTCGACCGATATATGCACATGTGCATATATTCTGAGTTAATTATGCATTACTTAATATATGCATGTACATATATTCTGAGTTAATTACCTGTTGTAGTAGGTATGTATAAAGGCCAGGTTTTATTTTACTATTTGCTTCAGGTATCACTCATAGTGAATACTCTTATAAAAATAGTGAAAATGTTCAAATCTCCCAAGTATTATTGTTATAAAATGCTTCATATGCAAGTAGTTTCAAAATTGAACTGTCAAATGAAGACTATGGACAAACAATGTGAATCCATAAATGTGTCATATACAGTGATTCCCAATATTATATATTTATATAACATGATTTTGCATGTGTACATTTCATTCCAGGCACTAAAACTGCGACAGGATTATGAGAATGTGTTCCTGGGTGAGCCTCAGCAGCAACAGTCACCAGCACACGAGGGACAGAGGTGAGACTCAAGAGAGGGAGAGGGGAAGTGTCAGGAGACAGAGAAAGGGTCAGGAGGCTAGAGAGATTGGTGGAGTCAGGAGAGAGAGGAGAGAAGAATAAGGTCAGGTGATGAGAGAGATGGATAGGAACATGGGCTGGGAGATAAGGTGAAACTAAGAGGGAGAAGAAGAATGTTGGATGCAGTGATGTGGGATAGGAAATAAGGAAATACATACAATACTGTACAGTATTCTTAAGAATGCTGGATGGGATGCTGAATAGGATATCAGGTATATATGGTTTATGTGGGTGTGAATGGTTTAGGACATTGATTGATACAGGGATTTAGGACACAAAGGTTGAGATATAAAAAAAAAAATGGAAGTACAGTACAGTATCTTCAAACTAGTTGGAGAGGATTTAGGACAGAATTAAAAAGTGAGAAATTTAGCTTAGTGGTATGGGAAAGGAATTCAAACATTGGCTTTGAAAGAGATTTAAAACATTTTCAGAGTAGTTGGAAAAGGTTCAGGATAATGGGGGGTAACAATGTTTAAAAGCAGGGAGTGTGTTAGGGAAAGCAGCAGTCATAGGTTAGAAACAGTAACAAATTAGTGGTGGAGTCACAGAGAGACAGGCCTGTACCAGCATAATAGAGCAGTATGGGAATGAACAACAATACTAGATATATATTAACATACTGTACTGCCTTCACAAAGAGTCATATTGCAGCAGTTGCGGAGTATCTTGTATAATTTATTTTCCTCGCATTACTGACATGCTTGCGCTCTTACTTACAACCATCCCTCGCTACTACTATCTTATTTTCAGTGACTCTTTCCACATTCTTCATTGTGCAAGCTGCTGATATAACACCAATTGCATATATATACAGTATACTGTATATGTATAATTTCTTTTTACTAACTGGCTTGTTTGGGGGCCCATTGTGTGAGGGCTGAGGGGTGAATGCATGAGTGAGGTGGTAGATTGTCGGTGGTAGATTTTCAGCTTTCCTTTACTTGTGTACAAGTTAAGAATACAAAAGTGTGAAGAAGAGTGATACTGTACAATACTTTGGAAAGAGGAAAATATTTTCTGTTCGTCTATTAAAAGGTAGGTTAAGAGTGTTTTATTGGCTGTTGGAAGCATACCTTTACTCTGGTGTTAAAAAAATCTAAATGATGCTCAAAATTAGTGTATTTAACTGCTTAGTGTATATAGAATAAATCATGTCAATATTTTCTGCATTTTAACTTGTGTGGATTTTGAAGTAATGGCATGCAGTAATATACAGTGTTTTCTCCAGAAACTTTGATCAAATGTGATGAATGAATGTGGAGTTGTCAATGTAAACATGAATGCTAAATGTTATCCTTCCCTACTAATTTCAAATTATCACCTGGAATATTATGCATGATTGTCTGTTTCTCATCTCTTAAGACTCAGGTTTGGCATTCAAGTTTGGGACACCGAATAGTTCATTACCTCTACCAGGTTGATTTTTATTTTGGTTTGGTTTGTCGGTCTGGTTGTCTGTCAGTTAGCTGAGTTATATAAATAGTTATGCATGGATTGTTAAGAAATTGTGACCAAACGTGGGTCTTGTGACTGGCAACAAGTGATTAGATTTTGAGAGAGATCTTGATCTGGATCTTGATCCAGAATGTTTTATTACTTTGCTTTACAATGTTAAGATTAAGAGTAAAACATTTTGGGGAGGATGATCCAATGATCATCCTTGGTGGAGGTTTACAGTTGTTTATTTTGACTGAGACGATTGAAAATCATATTATTTCATTGCATTTTAAGTGAGTTAGCAGCACCAGGGAATTCACTGGAAATATAACTATGTAATTCAGACATTGTGAGCAAGTTCATCTTCACTTTGGTTATAACCGAATACTGTATACTGTAGTTCAAAATAGATACTGTATTGTCCTTTATAATAGCTCAGCTTCTCTGCAGGATAATTTGAGATATGTGCATGTTCTCAGCATGTGGACAGTATCTGCTGTTCTAAAAAAACTAAAAAAACATTTGAAGTGGAACCTATATTGACAGCAAATTACTGTCGGTTTTTCAGGTTAAAGATTATAAGATAGGTAGGTGATTTTGACTTAAGAAGAAGTAGCAGGACAAGAAAGGCTCCTCTTCATATGGTGTTGGTTTTCTGCAAGCTATCCAAATTCTACAGTATACTCCCCTTGTGGCATGTGGTGTATAAGTTAGTGTGCCATGGGTTACACTGATCTTTGACAGGCTTTACCAAACTATACTCATGCTAATCTCATCTTTCATTTTATGTACACTTGTACTGTATATAGTCCTGTATACAGCATAACAGTATGAAAAAGGTTTATGTAAATTATTGTTATCAGTTCAGTTTACTTTTAGTAGGTCGACCAGACAGCATGAAATGGCTATGTTGTATTTACTCATGTTATGAAGAGCATGACCCCACAGCACTCACCCCAGCTTCTCAAACTCAACACATGTACTTGTAGACATTTCATGGAAGGTGGTGGATATATATTCATATTAAGCCATTTTTTTTTTTTTTTTTAGTTTACAGTTACAACAAAAGTATCTGTGGTGGATATATTTTTATATTAAATAGTTAATTTAGTTTACAGTTACAACAAAAAGTATCTACAGTATTTTGTTCAGATCTGTACAAGATAGTAGACAAAATATCTGAATACAGCCCAACATCAGAGAAGATATACTCAATGTTTCTCAGTGTAGCAAGCATTAGCTCCCTTCTTACAGATACTTGTTGGGGTAAATGTACTGCCCTTTGTAATTTTATCAAGCACTAGTTGGTTCCTTCAGTGGATAACCCATTTTTATTGATCATTAGGTTTTTATTTATGAGTTAAAGAAGAAAAAGTAATAACTTATCATTTGTTGAAATGCTTTTACACATATAATTAGTTGACAGTTTTTTGCTTTATTAATATTAGGTTTTTAACTATAGATGAAAACACCACAGACAAGGAGTCATTGCTAACAGTGTTCAGCTATTACTTCTTAAGTTGAAGAGGCAACAAGAAAACATTGTCAGTAAAGGCTGCATCATAAATGGAGTTATCATCTAATGGCCCTGTACCATTGGAGAACAATGGATCAATACTCTTAAATGCCAAGGCAGTTTCTGGCAACATCATTGGAAGTAAAATGTAAAAATATTTAAAAGATTGTAATGCATGACTTTCATGGAATTAAGCATATTTTGAAATACTACAAAAATCACACCTGCTTTTATTAAGTGTTACTGTTTTTGTTGTTTTATCTCCCAGTCAGAGGAAAAGGTTATATCCTTCTTTATTGAAATGCAGTATCTCTAGATCCATAGCAACTGTATCTCCACAACCCACACACATTTAGTCTATTGTATAACAAGCTCCAATCAGTCATCTTGTTCAATACTGTACAATAAAGATAGCAATTGGGGGATACATATGGTATTGAACAGTTGGTAAACGAATTGGTTATAAGTATTGAATGAGTTGTCCTTCAGTCAAGTGTGGTGATACATTGTTCTCCAACTGTGCATGGTCGAGTTTTATTACACTTCAGGATATGCATTGTTGAATAGATGCTTTTTCTTGTTTCACCCAGTATTTTTTTGATGTTTCATAGTACAGTACAGTATACACCCAATTACAAAATGGACCCTCCTTTGATAGTTTGTGCGTGCATGTACGCATGTTGACTGTGCGCCCTGATTGATTGCCTTTCAGCCACTGTGATGTATGGAATGTAGGAGGAGGCTGCCACACCAACTTCAACATCACCACCAACAGCATCATCAGCAGCAACACCAATGGACCCCTCCGCCATCCCCCAGACCCTCCCCATCCCCCTAACCATGATCCAGGAGGGGGCTATGTGCCCCCATCCATTCCCTCCTCCTATAATCCCCATACACACATCCCTACTTACAGGTTGGTGCCTCACCTCTCTTCTCTTCTCTTCTCTTCTATACTGTACAGTACTTTCTTCTCTTACCTTGCTACCTTCACACCTTTGACATTCAATTTCTACGAGTAATACCTGTAGGACCTACACAAGAACAGCAGTAGTTCATTATATTATATCTAAAATTTTTACTGTCATATTTATTATATTATATTTTGCAAAGGCAGACTATGTCACTAAAAGAAAGGAAAAAAACTTAGAAATAATAATTTTTTAAATTGTTAGTAGAATTTTTTAAAGTGTTTCAGTTTTGCTTTTCCCATTTTTGTATTTATGTTTTTCCCTCTACTACATGATATATTTTCTTCCTTTATGTTTTGGATTCACTTACTCTTCTGTTATACTGTACTGTTTCATCTTCTCTTTTCATTTTTCTGATGCATTTTGAATATGGATAGTACTGTAGTCTCCTCTTTTCTTTTTCTCTTATCTCTAAACATCATACATTACCTCCTATCCTGACTTAACTTTTGTCCTCTCCTTATATCTTTCCTGCCCTCCAGCCCACACCTCTCCTCTCCCCTGTCCCTTGTTGGGTCTAAAGCAGAAGTGTTTGTCAGTGCAGTGACTGTCTTAGGGGGCTGACAGTGAAAACGGTTTCCTTTTTGCTCACCGAGAGATGTTGTTGCAGCTGAGAAAATTGTGTATTGTGAGCTTGTTTATGTTTTCCACATAGCACTTGTAAAAATTACTGCACCATAGCTGTGAGTTAGTTGTTGCATCAGACTCTTTACCCAGAGTGCTTGTCTTGGTTCTCACATGGCATACTGTAGATCAGTCAAGTAAGGGTTAAAATATTTTAATGGATGCTGAAATTTTGTGATGTAAAATTTCTTGAAAGAGGATTTTTGAGATCCAACTCTGGCATTGAATGAGATGGACTTCCCAATTGTAAAATCATGCTAATGCCATATTTGATCATTACTTGGTAAATGGTAGACTTTTCATGGTTATGAGTTTTTATGTTTGTACATCTGCCAACATTTCCAAGTAGGACAACCAGTGTTGTTAGTCCTCTTTGTATAGAGTGAATCAAGGGGTATCACATTAATTATTCTGGGCACTCTCTAGTTCCTTCCTCAAGGGATTAATTCAGTTAATTAATTTGCTCTGTCTACTTATAGATGATAAATAGAGGGCTGACTACAATGACTCTCTTGGTAAAAGATTTTGGTGGGTGTGTAAAAGTTTGTCAACACACCTACTGTACAGGAGTTTCAGTTGACTGTCATTTCTTTTTAAAAATCATAAATACCGTATTGGTATCTAGGCTTATTAGAACTACCTACATGCTTGTAATGCATACTTGAACAGTACTGTAAAGTATTTTCAATTCATTAGTTATTAAAGTTACTACTTATTCTGTGTGCCTGATTTTATGTCACTTTAGTTTGTGCAGTTACAAATACTAAGTTCATAATTATTTGAACAGTAGTGTTATTTGGTCGTTCATTGTTTTTTATTTAGTGGGGAAGACTACATGACTCCAAAGCTGGAACGTCTCCATTATTGAAAGAATGTGTATTGCATTCAGCGTATGTTATAACAAAGTATCCATCAGTAGGCATTCCGGTACTCGTTCTGCTGTAGTAATTTGCTCTGCTGTCCTTTTCTGTCAATTACTTAAAAGTGTCTTGTGACCACCATTTTGTCTTGAGGGCAGTTAGGTCCACTGGAAGAATGAGGTTTGGCTGTTTTAGTGTTCATTATATAGAAGTTCATGGCTGCATTATATCTTTCCATGTCCTTTGTGTTGTTATTTGAAGCTACATATGTTGAACTTAGTAATAAGCAGATGGGGTAAGCTTGCTGTTGTGGTGTGAGGTACTTTGATGCTTATTTATGTGTTGGTTTTGCTGATTGCTTTTTCATAAGTGCAACATTTATGCTTACAACAAAACTGAGCCAATTTTAATGCCTGTCAATCAGGGCTTGATTATTTAATTTATTTTTCCTTTTCAGGTCAGCCTGAATAATCTGACAATGAATCCTAGTAAATGTATGTTCAACTGTTGAATTTTTTTTTTTATAAAATACAATGACTGGCTAAAGGCAATGTATTAAACTTATTTATAAAATATTCAACTACAGTATATGGCAATACTATACTGTATAGATAAATAAAGTACATACAGTACAGTACAAGGAATGCTATCTGCTGGGGCAACTAAACAGTATTGGCTACATTGGAAAACGTTATATTTTGGTTGAGTTTTGCTATACTGTACAGTATTGCATTGAGGAATCTTGTTACTTAATTGACATTAGTGTCATATGATCTTGGTTGATACAATGTTTTGTCGTATGTAGTTGACATGGTATGAGTAGAGGGCAGTGCATAGGCAAGTACCATTACAAACTCCAGAAATGGTTGGAAGAAATTTAGAGAATTATTGACCCTTTTAATAGTGAGGAACTTAGTGATCACACAGAGAAGGTTAATTATAACACCAACAATTAAGAATGTTATGCTATGTTCTAGGTACGAACAAATTGCCCCATTCAGGAATCAAACTTGGCCAACAAAGTTTAAAGATTCATGTATGGAAATGAAAATTGTCAAACGTAGGAGGGAAATGACCAGTAGCAGAAGTGAAGATAAATATAAAAGGGATGATAGTTTGTCTGGTGTTTTTATAAGGATAGATATAGGAATGGAAAACTGTTTGGTATAATTGGGATTATCAATGTACAGTAGTGATATAAATCGGGTATTAAAGATTGTTGAGAGGATTGAAGGATAACTGGATGAAGAAGGGTACAAATATTGTGTGAGGCCAAGAGGATACCAAGAACCATATTGAATATGAAATGAATGAAGTGTAGTGAGTTTCCCACATTTTTAAATGATTAATTCCATTAAAAGTAAAACAAAACAAATTACCAAAGGTTGTGGTGCAGAGATAACTGGTGGAATTGTTGTTCAAATATAACTGTCATAGTGTAATACCCTGATAAGTTTATAAAGTTTAGCTGTAGCTGTGTGAGGTAATCAGCAAATTTTCAGAATATATTTTAGATTATGGCTGTTATACCAAAGGGTACAGAATATAGTAATGATGCTGTCTTTCACCAGTAAGCATTAGTGATAGTTGGCCAAATAGAAATATCATGAAATATTGATGATGTACTGTATGAGTAGGCCTACTATACAGGTACAATATAATTCTGGCATAGTGCAGAAAAATCTTCATTGTTAAAAATTTGTAGACATAGTTAGCCCATTAAGCATACAGTTTCTTTCCCACAGAGAGTATGTAGAAGCTAAGCTACAGAAACGGGCAATAGACAGCTCGAGTGTTTATCGTCGAGCAGGGAGTGGAGGAGGGGAATCTGATCACCCTCCAGCTTCCCTCCATCACCATCCCACCACGTCCCAACACCCAAGACCTGTCCCAGCCACAGCTGCCCCTTCCAAGTCTTGCAATGGTGTATGTAGACTTATCCACTGTACAGTATTTCTATAGTCTTACGTTTCAGAAGATTTTCCTGTCTTTTGTTGGTTACAACTATTTTCACTTTGTTTTAGATATATTTTCAGAGAAATTACCTGTGTAATATGGTGACTTATAGTGGTTAATATTCAGGATTTACTCATCTCAACAGTTCCCACTGACTGAATGTCACAGACTCAAAATTTTGAAATAGGTACTGAATCATTAAAGCAAGCAGTATATACTGTACTAATTTAGTTTATGTTTGGTTCCTGAAGAATTCCTAATTGTGGGAAAAACTATGCATTATTACCCAAAGCTAGTATTTTACAGTCATATCATAAAGTTATCTCCTGCCATGAGCTCAGTGATTGCTAGGGTAGTGATGGAGTATTCCCATACTTTCCACCATGTGTTATTGGCTAGCCAGGGAACTCTGCCTAGGCTTCTGGTCATGTATAGGTAATGAAGAATAGAATAATGCTCCACTACAAGCTAAGCAATTGTACTGAGCCCAGAGAACAGGGGGCAACATTAGCAAGTAACAAAGTAACTGTATGTCATTATACTGACTTAAGATTTATAAATAATAATTCTGTTCTGTTCATTTCACATGTACTGTAGATTGTCTTAGTTTACTAGATGATGGGAAAGTAATTTGGTGTAGAACAGTACAGTAAACCCTCACAAAGGCGGATACATATAAGTCGGATTTCGGATAACTCGGACACTGTCAGTGTCTCGGGCACTTGTAAATAACTCGGATGTATATCGGGCTTATACGGAGATTTTCCGGGCGCTTCGTTACAAAGGCCTACAGCCTGAGAAGTGATGCGAGGTGATTTTGTACAAAACTCGAATTACTCTCTCTATACCATACATTTATATCCTATGTTGACTGACCACATACAGTATATAGTTATGCTTTTACCTAAAAGGTATGCATAAGAAACTCAATGTTTTGAAGTAATTAACTTTATTGCCTGAAAAATGGTGATGTACTGATATATAATTGGCTGCGTCACTGCCAAGGGAAGCACGGAGCCACATATGCATCGGTCATGATGGTATCACCACGGTGACTCCATGTAGTGTTACATTAACAATGTTATATTATATAATTAATAATGATATATAATTTGCTGCGTCACTGACAAGCGAGCCACTGAGCCACATATGCATCAGTCATGACGGTATCACCACTGTGACTCCACCCTGTGTTCTATTATCCATTAACAAACTTGATCTTTGCTCTGTTATTATAGTTGACTGCATAGGAGTTTCATCTTTAACTTGAAATAAGATGTGCTCTTTGTCTATAACTATGGGGGCTATAGTTGTTTGGATCAACCCTAAAGCATGGCCAATTTGTTGCCGCCTTTTCTCCTTTCTCTTAACAATATCGACACTTTCACATAATCTGATGGTCTGTCTTTTCATTTCATCACTACTAATATCACTTGAAGGCTTTCTCTTCAGCGCCATTGAAAGGAGATTACTGTACAAGAAGTAAACATATAAATATCTTAAAAATCGTGGGAAAAATGTGTCCGTGTGGCAAACAAGTACGCTGTGACTTATAAACAAGCACGCTGTGACTTATAAACTGACCGATACCAGCTCCGATTCTCACACTTCCTCACCTACCACCACACCACAATATCTTATTTCATGTTAATATACTGTACATTATTAGATATATTTCTACAGTACTATATCCTTTTTTGTGAAATTGTCATGTTTTTGTATGTGCGCAGCTGTGTATGGGAACCAGAAATATGAGTGAAAGCATATGTAGTTTTGAGGTCGGGTGTGCATGCGGTCAGTCGTAAGCATCAAAATTAACCCCTCGGATATCTCGGATCTTCGGATAACTCGACATGGGTCTTCCCCCCAATTGATCTGAGTTAGCGAGGGTTTACTGTACATGTATATAGAATAGATATGAGATACAGTACTGTATATGGCTGTTGATAAATTAGTTGTGAGTAATATACATATTGATTTATGTCCATAGTATGCTTAGTAGCTATAGCAGAGTTTATAATCAGTGTCAAAAGTGTCATATTGAGTCTGATGCAAGGCATAGGAACCTTTATTGTATAGTACAAGAACATAATTATAGTGTCAACCAGGAAAAAATCATATGTGATAAAGCTCAAGTAGATGTTCATATGTTCACTTCTTTTGGATGGCAGGTAACTACTGGTGTATGACCAGCATTGCTTTGTGTGAGGTCTGGTGACCAGACATTTAACCTGCTGTCCATCATGCAATGAAGTAATAAAAACGTTTGGCTTGGGCTGTACCAAATTTTGTTGAACTGTACACGCTGTACAAGGCTTATGTAATTTATCATTCCTCCAGATCTCAACTTACTTCATCTTATCTTTTGGTATCTAAACCCCTCTTTTTCATTTCCTCGATAATCTTTTTGATGAGGGATAAGGAAACTGTACATAAAGTTCATAATAATTTGAATGTTGAACCGGTGATAACAGGCAAAACTTGAAGTATTCATTGGAAGTGCAGGGTGACTTTATAGTGTGAGGCAAAGATGTTTACTACATTATCAATGCATGCAGTATAACACTGAATTAGTGAAGCTTCGGTAGTATGATATTTACAGGAAAAATTGGATGTGCCCAATTGTAACACTAGAGTGAAGTTGTTACATGCATTGATGATGTAGTGAACATTTTGGTTGTTGGGACGTCTGGCATATATTTGCTGCAGAAAGTGTGACTAGTACAGTGTACAGTATTGTCCAAATACATTAGCAGACATGTTTATAGTATTGTATAGGAAGAAGCACTGCAAGAAGGTAAGTGGTTTTCATGTAGCCCAGGATCAGTCACTGCCAAGGTAAGTTTTTATTTTACTGGGTGTAGTGCTTACATCATAATTTCAACTGAAAAGGAGTTGTATTGTATCTTTTTATTATTTTATTTAGACACAGAGCCTTGCATTTTGCATCAGAAATTCAGCTGAGACAGTTTAATCTACAGGAAATATCACTGATAAAGCTGGGACTCATCTACATTTGCTGGTTGGTGTTATATGCTGTATAATATATTTCAGTAAGCCATTATATTAGTGAAGACGGATGCCTGTAGAAATGAAGTAATCAGCCTCTGTGAGTTTGAGTACCATTGCTGAGTCTAAGACTGATGTTTCATTAAATAAATGTATTATGGGAGTCTTCATATTACAGTAGATTATAGAACTAAAGTGTGGTTGTGATTTATGTGATGGTAAATTTCTGTGTAAATAGTGACATTTCTTTTGTTTAAGTTTCAATGTTATGTTCTTACAGTAGTAATTGTTAAGAGCTGTGTTTTGTAAGTAGGGTAGATACTTTTGTTGAACAAGAAGCTTGCATCTTGTTAATAATAAATTTGCAGCTCAACAGATTAATACCTGGGAACCTCAACAGGACTTGAACCTGGTACTGTATGTTAGAGTGTGATTCAAGCTGAAGCACTATGAGGTTCTTGTCTTGTCGAAGTTGCTGGTATTCATTTGTGCAGCGGAGGCATTTCTCTTTATTGGAACAGAAATGCTAATAGCGTACTGTACCTTGCCAGCAAAGTAATTTTAGCGCATTACATAGCATGCTTGCATAAAGAAATCACTTATGTTGTTTTTGTCTACAGGACTGAGAATGATGTGCTTGCGTGAATGTACCAGTGTCCCTTATGGGAAAGCTCTGTGTAAGGAATGCTGTAAAAGTGCTTGTATTGTAACTGTTGTAATAGAATCAGTGGCTTGCTTGTACAGTAGTGATGGAAGTGCTTGAATGTCCTGTGTACAATACTGTACAGTAAGGAGTGCCTGATGTCTCCTGTGTAGCTCAGTTAAGTGGCGTGCTTGCAGCTTGATGGTTACACTGGTCGGCTCCCGGGTCATCCGCGACCTCACGACCTCAGCAGAGAGGACATGACCCGGGCAGATGTCAAAGCCATACAGAAGGAGGCAGTCCTGTCATATGTCAAGGTAATGTTGACATCTCCCCATTGTTGGGGTGTGTGCTGCTGTTCCTGCTGCTATTGTTGCACCTTTATGGCTCATAGCAACCATCTGCCTTTACCTCATCAGTGAGACTCCACTCACTTATGGAAGCTGCCTTATTCTAGTAAAACTACTACCCCTGTAGGCTACCTCCACTTTGATCATTCTACAGCTCTTTAAGCCCTGAATATCTACAGGACATCTATTGATATCTGCCCTCCATTAGTTGGTTGTATTTTAGAGGTATGATAGTTTTTGCCTGACTTACAGTGGAATGTATTGACTGAATTTTATGGAGAAGTTTGTTATGAGAATAATATTCTGCCATGACCATTTATTGTTGGGATGTTTCCAGGAATGATTAGAGCCGAGTATCCAAAGCATTTGTTGATCACTGTTGATTTCAGAAGTGTGTGCAGTAATTGAAAAGCATTTATTGCATTTTATACAGGATGAATGCAAGTTTTCTGAGCAGTTTACCATAAATAATATTGTTGAAAATCAGTTTTTGTAAGACAGTTGTTTTACAGTATATTATATAATACAATAGACAATAGCATCAGAAAGATGCTTTAGACCTGCTGAATAAAGGCAAGTCCCATTGCTCATTTTCACATCCATTCACCTTTCTGTAACTATGCTCTTCAGAAGCCCTTCATCTGTTTTGTACTTTGTGCAGAGATTATTGCATATTAAAAAAAAAATGATTGAACCAAACACTGCCTTTGCTTGTTCTTGTCTTTGTCTTTGTGTGATGTTCTTTGCTGTCACTGATTGTAATCCCACTTTCACTTTGTGCAGGTAAGCCCATCCCCTTGTATTTATGCACTCAGTTTCTGACTTAGGGTTACAGCAACTGGGTCAGGTATCAGTTCTGTTTTTTTTTTGGCATGTTTTGTCTATTATTTATAATTATGCTGAGAAACTCATCTTCAAACAACTACAGTACATTGGTACTTCAGACAGAAGGAAAGTGCACTACAGTGTATAGTAAATTGTACAGCATTATTCGTCTTTAAAGTTATATTATCCTCTATAACAACCACTACTTCTCATACACTGTATAGTACTCATAAAAGTTAGCACATTATAGCTTGTCAATTCATCTTATATGCTGGCCAGTGCTTAGATATATATCTTTTTTTGGTAAATTTGTTATTTATTCATTGGCAAAAACTACACTTCTGTCAAACCCAAGCAGTCAGAAAAGGAAGGAAGGACTGGCAAAAGATCTGCAAACTTTCATGAGTGATAATACTTATATGTAACCATTGTCAATGCTCAGTGTTAGAGCTATACCATTGTTAAGTTTGGGATATAATTAATGAAGAGATTGTATAAAGTTGTACAGTATGTACATGCCTATATTTCATGTTTTGGGTTTGATATTCTGGTTGGTGTTATGTGGTTTGGGAACTTTATAATTTTGCTTTATTGGACTGGGATCTCAATTTGTATTGCTAGGTATTAAGTATGTAGGTACTGTTACCTAATCAAAAATGAAAATATGTTTTTAGATAAACTACTGCATTACAGTACAAGTAAAGTACTACTATGCATTGTATTTTACTCTTTATTTATGTGGCTTTAAGCAGTTTACAATGTTTTCTCAGGTTTTTGTATTGTATGATGATGATCTTATTGTAAATATTTTCTTTAACTTATTGCATGTGTCCTTTTGAATATAGACCCTGATTTACTGTACAAAACAAGACTCAATTACTACAGTAATTTCGTGGATAACTTGATGTACACACAAAAAACATCATTACATCTTCTGTGAGATTCACAATGATGCAACAAATGAAATACTGTATTTGAAAATGGCTTTCTCACCGAAACAGTAGGAAACTCATCATGAATTCAGAAGTTGCAGGGGAATAAATCTTTTTAGTGTTCCAAAAATGGTCTAAGGGAGGGTTCGTACTGAGAAATTGATTGGAGTAACAGAGTTAGGTTAGTGAGCAGGGTGGTTTAGTAGGGATTGAGGGAATGATTAGGGATCTGCTGTGCTTGGGAGACCATCGGTCAGAAAGGTGAACAAGGTGGAAGAGTACGTGAGGGACATATTTCTTGACTGCTTATATGCCCAGTGGAGGGCTGATAAACAGAGAAAAATCTTGCATCTAATTACATATGTCTGCCTTTCCACAGTCTCGTGTCAGCCCAAGCAAGGGTTCTCCGTCCTCCAGCTCCCCAGATGTGAGCTTTGACTCGATGGACGGCTGCCCCTACCCTTCACATGGCTATCACCCAGCCCTCTCCTCTAGTCCATACACCAGCCAGACCCACACCACTGCTCAGTCCACACACACTTCCACAACTAGCCACCACCACCAACATCACACGGGTTCCACACAATCCAGCATACATAATACCACTCTCCATCCAACCCTACCATCATCATCACAGACTCCCCTCACAAACAGTCATCAAATCTCCACCAGAGGGAATGGAACCTCTCTACCTAAGTCTGGTCAGGTCCAAGCTGCTACAACTACAACCAAGACTAGGAGACGAAGTGGAGGCGGCCGATCATTCGATCCTGATGCTAATCCAGCCCATTTAAGTTTTACCTACAGACGGGAACTGGAGAAGCAACAGCATGAGAAGCAGTTGGTTGAAAAGCTAAGGACTGTAAGTAGGAGCTCATGTTATTGAGTAAATTAAACCCAAGTTTAAACTTAACAGACAGTTCATGAAATGGCTCTTTTCAACATGTCTAGATTAAGGGACTTTGTTTTGGGTGCAAGAACATGAGGGAAAGTTGAGAAATTCATGGGCTTGAAACGGGGAATAAATGAGAGTCTGACCTACGATACTAGGTATTTTATCCTCGTCTCTGTATAATTTTCATATAATTTTTCTATCCCTTGCCTTGTAGCTCACCCCTTCAAATAAGGGAAAAGTGGAATTGATGTGGATGATTGCTATATTGACCCAATTAAGAATGCTAGGAAATGGTGCAGAGGGTCTTAGAAGTTACATACCAGCTAACCGCAAGCAGTAAAGATATCGGGTAACTTACAGTGGTGATGTAATCTAACCAACAGATAATTGAGACAAGGTTGAAAGTATCACTGCCAGCGGACATCTCTTCGGCTCTGATGGATGGTGTGGTGTTGTGTCACCTGGCCAACCATGTCCGGCCACGTTCTGTCTCTTCCATACATGTCCCATCTCCTGCTGTGGTGAGGCTCATTGCATTACATGAACCTTTACATTTTAAGTTTCCTCAAGTTTCTTAATTGAAAAATATTTCTGTAAAGGACCCTGTGATCGTGTATGGAAATAGAAGGTTTCTGATTTCTCCTGACTATACCATGAAACACGCTCCTGCTATATAGGTGGTGTTTCATAGCAATATTTGAAGGACTCGTATACCTACAATTTTCTGACCATATCACAGGGTCCCTTAAATAACAATGTTACAACCTGAAACTCATGTATTATAATATGACTGCTATATATACACTGTAGAGTATAGCTTATCCTTTCTTTTATAGCCAGCATAAAAATATCTTGAGATAATTATGTACATCCTTTCCTCCCAGCCAAAGTTGACAATAGCCAAGTGCCGCCTGAACGTTGAGAACTTCTTAGAAGCGTGTCGTAGGATCGGTGTCGAGGATGTGAGTACAACTTTAATACTGTACACAACATTACTTTACTTTTATGTTGCTGTTGTACTTTTGTTGCTTGGGTGTATGTTTCTTGGAGATGTTGCAGTTTATTATTACATAGTGAGATCAGCTAGTAAATCTATAATTTTGACTCGGATACAGTATGTTATACCTTATCAAGTTCAGTTGAGTCATGTGTGCACAAATTATTTTCAGTTTCTTAAAATTAAAACATTTGATTTACTCACATTAACTATGACAACCGAAGACCATACAATTGATAGTTTTTCAAAAGATTTAATCACCAAAGAAATGCCACAGCACACAATACTATAATTATGACACACAGTGGAAACAACCATTGTATAATGTTGGCAAAGTATATAGGTTTACTGTACAGTCTTATAAAGACCAGTAGAAACAGTTTATTGAATACAACATTGATATACTATTCAATGAAATATGCAAATATAGGTGCATGATTTCAGTTAATGGCAATGCATAATTACATTTGAATCACTACTTAAAATATTAAAATTTCAGTATGTACAAGTTTGTTTCTTATAATGTTAAAATGTAATCCACTGGCTCTGCATGTGTTGTTGCACTAACAGTCACTCACAGTTGATAATATACAGTATTTTCATGTACAAAGTACTATTGCTTCTCCTGCATCTCTCTGAAAATCATTCTTGTTAATCTAAAGTAAGAAGTACTGTTTATTTAACTCATAAATAGATGTCATCATCCATTGTTGGTGATTAACTCAATTGACATTGAAGGTTTTTGCATGGAGAGAAAAAACAGGAGAGAGCAGTACTTGTAAATGATTGTATAGAATAGAAATACCTGATAGAGCTGGGACATGAGTCCATGTTGTTTTTGTAATGTCCTGTTTCATGTCTCTTGAATGTAATTCATTTATTTATTGTGAAGCATGAAACAGGGCTCTGTCCATGTGGGTTAAAGTTGCAGCTGTATCAGTTATTCATCTTTCTGAAAATGTAATGTAAACCTGAGCCTTACAGAAAACCTAACTGCTCATCATTATGTACTCTTGAAGAGTAGTGTACCTTAACAGACAAGTTGAAAACTACTTATGAAGATGATTCTTTTCTCTTAAAGGGTAATGGATCTAGACAGAGCCTTTCAAAATACAGTACAGTGTATTTTATTCATTAGAACTGTTCAGAAGTCCCAACACATATCAAATTCATCAGTAAAAACAAATGGTTGAAAGTACAACTGTAAGTATACAGGTTGTTTGAAAGCTAGACTGACAATTTTGAAGGGTAACATTCTGACAAGAAATTGAAGATAATATTTTAAACAAAAAAATTTCAAATGTGTATATGGACCAAGTTAATGAAGTTAAATTAATTTAGCCCACACACCCAAAGCCTGTGGAGGACGAACAGACTCTTCAAACAAACATCCCCCCCCTTTCCCCCTCTACACTCCATCCTCGGCCCTAGCATCTCTCGGGTAATCGAGGGAGGTTGTTTCGTTCGGACACGTGGCTCAGGCTTTGTTTTCTGTTTATCATTTCACCGCATCGAATTGAATAAAGACGAAGTAGAAGTGTGTTATGTCTCATTGGACATCTTTAATCCGTTTCCAAAACATTAATTTCAATATGAATATGAGTTTTATTATCCATTGGCAGCTATTAACAAAATCAAAATCTTGTTTCTAGTAATGTAATATCAATTTTAGCACTTTCTGCTACGAACTTAGCAAGTCCTGTAACTTTCTTATTAATGCATTTCCGTGTTTATGTAGTTATTCATTTTTACTTTCGATCAGTTCATCTATTTACTTTCAAACTTTGTCGGTCTAGTTTTGAAACACCCTGTATATTGCCATTACTGCAATATTTTGCATATTTAGTTTTCCTTTTAAGTAGCTGTCTCTATAATATATGTAACCCTTGACACAGCATGAGAAAGAGTGATAGATCAGTAAATTTTAACATCATTACTTGTGTAATGGATGGACTTTGTAATCTGTTAAATTTATATAGTGTGTCTTCATAACACTTTACTGACCATTTTTCAGTCTTACCCAGTCTGTTACATTATCAGAAGACAGTACTTCACATTAAGCTGTAATTGTTGCCTGCTCTTACATATTGCTTTAGTATTTTTATTTTGCGTTACAGTATACTTTATTGATAGTTTTGGCCAGCTGCTTCAAGAATTTGTTTCTGAAGTAGCAAGGCTGAATATTAACAATTGTATTACATAAATCAGATAAATAAGGATAAAGTAATAGTAAAACTGCTCCTGGTAAACTCTGTACTATACCATATCATGCTTTAAGTCATACATAACACAAATAAGTTTTGAACTTATTATGAAGCATAATTCCGTATTTTTCATTGAGTGACTGATAATGTACAGAGGGTGGGAGAAAGTCAGGTTAGTATTACTCATTCATATTATGGGCACTGTGATATGTACACACACATACATACATACCATATATATACTGGGCTTTCATACCCTGAAATGGGATGCAATAAAATTTTGAAGGCATCAGGTTCATATGATGTTTGAAAAGAGACAGACTAAAAAATTTAGTAATTAATGCTAGGTACTGTACTTAAAACGGAAACACATTTATGCTCTCAGTCGCATTAAAAATATTGTACAGTTCACTAACTAATGAGTGGAAATTGAAACTCTGAACGTGGATTAGTAGTACTGTACTGTACTTGTATTCAATTGTAAAACCAGGAATGTGTCTTAAATTAATGGGTTTTATGAGTGGATTTATTCCCACCCAAATATCATTATCCCTTCCAATTTTTTGGTAAGGGGCTAATATGGCCACAAAATAGAAGCTCCTCTTATCCAAATTGGGGCTAGAATTGGACCATTTCTGTAATCACTAATTATAACAGGTGTGTATTATGGCACAGTTTGAAGCCATCAGTAACATCCAGTTCTTGAGCAGCATAATAACCTTATAAAGTGACTCTTGGTTTGTATACAGTACACATATTTCCAACACACTCATGTCTTAAATGATTTGTAAAAACAATTTGTTGGCAGAAATTAAAAAGATTTACATTGTGCTGAAAGTAACTTCTCTGAGGAACATACAATTATGATGTTATAAATTATTTTGCTGTTGAGCTTTTATGCTTTCCTCTGTCAGCTTCCCAGTTGCTGCTGTTTCCAATCCTCACCCTCTTCCTCCCTCCTCCTGGGATCAAGGTGACAGACTACTCAGTGTGTGGCTCAGAAGTAGCCATTATACAGCCAGTATACCATAGTGCATGATGATTTATAAGTCTCAAATATACTGTCTAACAAGTTTAAGCTAAACAAGTCTTATCGTAAGCATATTGCAGACTGCAGAAATAATTAAGGTTCAATTCCATGTAAATTTATGTGGTCACTCTATTTATCTAGTGATCTTCTCCCCTTGGTCTTTAAATTCCATTAACAGGATACTGTATAATTATTTCAGGATTTCAATACAGTAGTTAATAACTTGTATGTTTTTGTGTCTTTAGCACTTCCCAGAATTATAAGTCCGAGAAAGATTATCGTATTGTCTTGCATAAAAATGATTTCAATTCTCCCAATTCCATTTCTAAGCATGAACCTGAAATTTTTGTAAGGAGAATCCAAAACCAAAGGCACACTTCTTATTTTATAAGGGTAAAGTTATCAGTGTGCATTGGTTCAGACTTACTGTATGAAATTATTTATCGTGGTGCGTTCAGAGAGTGACGAGACTTTTATATGCAAGAAAATATGATACAATAAATGTTATTGGAGATGGAAGTGTCTGCAAAAATGCACTGCATTTCACTGGAATATAAAATATTATTTGAAATATAACAATATGAGCTGAGTAGTTTTGTCTCCTTGATCCCCGGCCATTTCAGTACCTCCCATCATCACATCTCACCGTAAGGCACAAGGCACCACAGATGTGAACACTGAGGCAGAGAAGCCATAGATTCCTTAATTAGATAGGTTTTACTGTATATAAAATCATGTTTCTTAGAATTGTTCTACATTTGGAGCATAAAAGTTTTTCCAATTGTTGATTGTTGTAGAGAATTTTTTTTTTATATGTACCACACCTTTTAACAATAGAACTGTGCTTGTAGACTCAAGACATGATGTAGTCAGGGAGTTTTGTATTAGTACACAAGGCTGGGCAGGTAAGATACACAGCACCATTCAGTGTTTCCATTGTTTCACATTTGAGCAGCACCAGTTTCGGGACTCGGATTGATGCTTTCCTATTTCTTCAGAAAATGTATGACTCACCAATTACAAGATCTAATTTAACATTCGTTTTTAAGAAGGGTTAATGGATTTCATTTGAAATGGGAGATTATTAAATAACAAACAATTGATTTCTGTACATGACAGCCATTGGTCTTAAATCAGTTCGTATCTATAATTTTAACCAGTCTTCTGAATTTACTTATGACTTTCTGAAGACGTCCAGTTGCCATGAGGTTCAGGATGTGCTTTCTGATAAAAATTTATATAGAAAATACAGTTAGCACCACAGAATATGAGAAATTATTGTTAATAACTTGCCAGATAATGCCTCATAGTTGGTCCTGCAGTTGATTGAATCTAATAAATTTGAGATATCAGGATTCTGGGATGTAAAGAAATATTGGACGTCTCCAGGAATCAGCTTGTTACTTATCTTGTGGTTCCTGTTTGAGCACTAGACTTGCTCATTAGGTGCAAGGATTAGTCTGGTTAATTGTTTGCCTTTGACTCTCATCTTCCTGTTCAAGCTAATGCATGGCTGGTGGATATCTTTTGGTTTCATAATGCTTTGTTTTCTTTCTTTGACATGATATTGTTTGTTTAACTAGGGCAGTGTGGTTTGGTGACACTAAACTGACTTGGTTGCCCCAGGGAGACCCTTTATGGGATCCCACACCACTACACAATGAGAATGAGAATAGTAGATTAGTTGGCATGGTTCACATTGATATCTTTCACCTGGGAGTAACAAATCTGCGTTAATGATTGAACATGACATAACTAAAACCATTTGAGTGATATAATAGTTAACAGTGCTCATAAATGCATGTGCTCAAGTGGTGGGGTTAAACAAACTAAAAAAAAAATGAATACAGATTAAAGCATGTGAGGCCTGGGACTACTTACTAAAATCAATGAGAGCATATTTAGCCTAGAGTTTTAATATCTCACTGGTGATTGGGGAAGGAGGGCAAGGGTGAACCCCCACTTGAGCTAGGCTTGGTTCCTCGGGCCACTTGCCTCTTATCCCCCTGCCACTCTCTCTTTCCAGGAGAGTGTGTGTGCATGTGAGGATATCGTAACCAAATTCCACCTTGAACTCGTGCTAACAACTGTTCGCTCCCTTGTCGACCCCTCTGAGTCCCCGTTAGTAACCAATGGCACGGTCACAGTCGCCTCTGGCCTCACTGCAGACAACCCAGAGGAGCCTCGAACTGAGCGATGCCGCGAGAATCCTGCATCCTGCCAGAACCAGCCATTGTTATCTCATGTGTTGCTGTGTATTTTCCTGGCCACCCTTGTGTTACTGTATTGGTACCCACCACCTGATGACTAGACCAAAGCCCACTCAGATGCATACATACATATAGTAGATCTCTCATAAGACCACTCAGTTAGTTGGCCATAGGTCACCCAGATGCCCAGATACTTTACTTAACAATGCTACTCACAAGCATAGTTCTATACAGCTGTCTTGAATACCTGAACAAGTTAGCTTTTATAATTTACAGAGGTGTTATTTTTTATGGTGACAACTAAAAATTTGATATTATTTGTCCCCCCAAAAAATTTTTTTTATTATGCTGCTTCTTATTTGCTTTGCGTAATCAAGACATTTGCTCTATACTTGTGCTGCCTGCTATATTAACCACAATGTATAGAGGAGTTCATAATGGTACATTGTATATTTTTTTCAGTTTTATATATATTCCCAATTTTATGCATAATGCACCCTGTGGTTGTATATACATCATTATCATTATTGATTGCTTACATTGTGTTGGAGGAAACAAGAATCTATATTTCATTATGCCTCTTTATCCTTACATAAAGAAAATTTAAAATTAGTGATCTGCAAGATTTTGTGTGTTTTGTAAGACAGCTAGGAGGAGTGTACAGCCACCAAAATTAGTTGTGTCTGCTTTCCCAACCTAATACATATTCGAATAGGTAAGTCAAAGCATCAAGGATTATTTAATATGGTCTCTGATAGGTTAGGATATGGTGAAGGAAAGTTGTACACACTAAGCCTCCAACACTGGCTGGTCATTCTCAACCCAACCTGCATTGCTATCAGAAACCTCAAACATTCCCTGCTCCTTCAATTTACCCTCTTGAATATTTATGGGTCTGGAAAACAGATATGAATTTTTCTTACAGGTTGTACCTTCTGAAGATGTCTTGAAATAGTCTGAAACTTGTTATTTTCAGCCTTATATTTTCCTGTGGGTTACTACAATGGCTTTTTGTTTTTCATGGTACAGTACATGCCATAGTGAGTAGGGAAAAGATTTTGTTCCTTGTATGTAAGCTAGTTTATGCCTAAAGAAATGTGGGGATGAAATGGTAATGAGTGCAAACCTACTTCGTTTACTGTACTTGTTCACCACTGAAACTAATGTTTTTGAAGTTTACCATGGAAAAATATTAAACTCTGAACACTAAAGCCTTGAGCCCCGGGTGAAGTATGTCAACAGACAACCTCCTGTAGTTTCATATGTGTCTCATTTAATTGTTCATTTTCACTTGTGTCAAACCTGAGGGACTGCTCATGGTATTTGCATCATTTTTAAGGCAGAAAAATTTGCCTAGGATTCAGTTCTACTGAAAGACTTTTTTTTGGTGAATCACAGTGGTCATGTCAGTACAATATAATTATATACTTATACATTCTGTTTGAGGTTTATGCCAGAGCAAGGGCCTGAGTGCTATAGCAACATTAATTGGTAATTATGCACATCTGTGATGTTGATTTTCTTTATTAAGAAAGTCCGTGATAAACAAACAATGTGGTATTTTTAAACGAATTTCAAAAGGAAGAAGTGCCACTTTTCTTATCCAGTATTTAAAAAGCCACGCACATTGAGTGCACTGGTTGCCACCTTGAATAATGCCTGTATAATGCTGTCAAGTTTGTCTTGTTCTCTTGTTAATATTATTATTACAGCACTTTGCTTCAGGTGTAGCAATATTTTTTAACCTTTTGGTTTTACTTATTCCCTTTATTCAAGTTGTGTTATATTTTTAAATAATGTTTCCAGGTTGTAAGAGGATAAAGGTTGAACACATGCTAATTTATGCGAATGCTTTTAGGAAGAGAGGTGGTTATGAAGGAAAAATTCTTTAGTTTCATGTTGCTATTTTTCTCATAATAAGGAATTATATTGTCTTTTTCCTTTGTTTATTAGTGTGTTAATAATATAATAACCATTGAGAAAAATGGGAGCCTTGCATAAGCTTCACTTTCTTAGACATTATCTGGTTGTTTATAAAACGTGGAGGGTATTGTGCAATGGAACAGTCTAGTATGTGTATACAGTATCCTCCCTGCTCAAATCCTGCATTCCTTCACTAGGCTATTTGATTTAACCAGGCTCAACCAACCTCTTCTCAACACCCTTTTATGTCTCCTCACTAAAGAGTATGAAGTGGTAATAACAGATTGTGAACAGTTTATGGGCATTTTTTCCAGCTTCACTTTACAATCTTTCATGAAGCTTCTTTTGCCATATAATATTCTCATATTTCATAGTGGATCCATAAGGAATGGATTTTAAGATGGGAATTAGAGGGGAGAATAAGAACAATAATTGTGAAATATGGATACAAAGATGGATGTAGATAACTTTAAAGTAACAATGATGAATGATGTGAATATGAGGGAGAGAGTAGAAGTGAATCTGGAAGACAGTTGTAGAAATCTTAATTCATTATAATACAAGATGGATCTTCTAGCTTTTAACATACTCTGTCAAGGTAATTAAGTGTATCCTGTGATAGTAACTAGTTACATTCATTAGTTGCCTAAGTGTAAACCTTTATCAACAGTTTTTTGGATCTTGTTGAAGAACAGTGTCATAGTACAGTACAGTATGCCTGAAAGGACCATAACAAGATTAGTGTGTATTTACAGTAGTCATAATTTGTTACATCTCATTATGTACTGTTATGTAAAATGATACATTTAGTTGCATTTAATAAAACCAGTGCAACTTTCTTTCATAATCCATACAAGAATCGTAAATTGCTTATTCAAAAGTAAGTTATAAGTTGAATTCGGAGTACAGGTACGTGTACTGTAATCCAACTTTTGGTGTACAGAACTAACAGATGCAATATATGAATTATGAAGGTCTCTATGTATTTACAATGACAGAGCTCTTGAATATGGTCCTTGATCCTGATAGATAATCCAGAAAGGTGCTTCAAAAGTTTAATATGCAGATCATTAACACTTCAGTATGCACTTTCGTTTTCTTCTGGTGCACTCAACATATCACGCCAAAATAAGGCTTCCACTTTTTTTCATTGTATAATTGTTTTTTTAGTGTACTTAAATATTGTATGAAAGTAATCTAATTATGAGGTCAATTGTTTTTACAATATCATAAATTCATTGTGTATTTTTACGCACATTATCAACACTGAATCTTTCTTATAATGTGGGTTTAACAATATACATTGCTTTTATAGATAATAATTGTGTTGCAGCTTTAGAATAAATCTCTTTATATATGTGCATTATTTTAATATATTTCATGCATTAGTGAATGTGTGACTTAAACAGCAGCTTTATTTAATATCTGTCTTATGTTTGTTTGCCAACAAAGTGTCTTTATGCTAGTCAGAATTGGCTCAAGTAGTCTCTATAAAACCTGGAGGAAAGTAATAGAACTATATTTATCTATACAGTAGGTTGTCCATAGCTTGAAATTGTAACCCTTTAGGGATTGGCCAGCTAGAACACTACTGATTCATTCAATTTCCAGACATTCCTTTCACAAGTTTATCACATACTATTCCAAGAACAGTATACAGTAATTTTGTTGTGTTATTTGATACAAGTGCTTTAGAAGTGTTCTCCTATCTGCTTGAATGGAGAAATTAATTAATAACTTTTTCCTCCCTGAAACCTCGTATGCAGCTAATGTGATGATAAATTGTGAATTAATGCAGTGAGATTTCAAACACATAAGAAATATATAGTACAGGTAGCACTGTACAGATTCATATTATTTATATGGCACTGATCTCCTGAATTTAAAGATAGAAAATGTGAAGATACTTTGGATTAGCTTAATGCCAACGTGCATTTGTCATAGTCAAACTGCAAGGCATTTCAAGATGCATTAATTCATGTAATGTCATATATATGTACATTACAGGTGTAGGTATATACTATATAAAAATGATGTGTTAACTGGTGAGAATTGAAAATGTAATGGGAATGAAAAGAATAATGTGAATCATATAATCTATTATTTCACAATATTATATCGAATGTACAGTCAGACCTCTGATGTCAGTAGAGTGTCCATGGCTTTGATCCACATGGCAAATTCCAAGTTGAGCAATGTAGTTACAATCTCTCAGCTAAAAAATAACTGTGTTAATGGAGATCTTTTTGCATCGAAGAGGGACATCCCTCCTGCAATGTCATACTGTACTGTACCAAGTTAGACGCGCATCATGAAACCAAAACACTCATTAACGGAGGTGTGACTGTATAGATCGTACTTCATCCCACCCAAATGCCTGTATGTGACTGAAGAGAAACCTACTTTTTAAAAGATTTTATGATGTAAACTTTAATTTTAATTTGTATTTTTTCCATTTATACATATACAGTAAATATGTTACAGAAAATCTTTAGACAGACTCAAACCCACACCAGACTTATCAACTTTTATTTTTCAGGAGCAGTGTGCCTCTATATACTGTTAGTCTTTTACATAAATTTTACCGCCAACCTGTCCCACTTCCATCCAATCTGCTAGGTGGGGGTATTTACAGTGGGCATCACTTGCTGTGTACTAATGGAATAACCCCAAAAATTACCACGAAAATTATATGTTATCAGTATCAATCTAGTTTTATGTTTTTTTTTAAAGAGGCTTATGATACTGATGTGAAGAGTGTATGTGTTGCTGTCGGCTTATATATACCATGTATTACATCCCTCACATAGAGAATTTATAAAAAGACATTTGTAATTCAGTAAACATGCCTTGTATTATCATAATAAATATAAGTGTGATCACTTGTATAATTTTAATACTGTATTATGTAAAAATCTATTGTACTTGATTATATAGAAGGGCAGGAGGAAAATGGTAATGTACTTATTAATTTTTCTGTATACAATAAAAGTAGGCTCTGTCTGGCCACAGGATAGGCAGAATTATGTAGTAACCATCATCATATCCATCAGCCTCTGTTAGTAACCGCATGATGCAAGCTTTACCCTTTCATAGACACTTATATCTCTTTATCTAATCTATTCCAGGTCATTCCCATGAATTTTCTTATCTTTTTCCCTAATCATTATACAGCTGTTGTTTAATTCTTCGAAAATTTTATCAAAAGCAAACATAAATTGATTCCACTTATGTAAAAAACTCTTGATTCATCAAGGTGTTAGACGGAGCTGAACAACTTGAAGCATTTTTTTTCCCAACTTGGTTAAATCCCCATCACTGTACTGTAAACTAGAAAGTTCTGCAGACTGAAAATTTTCCAACCTCATTATCCATCTTTAGAATGTTATTTAATTCATGAACAGGATACTTATAAAATTACTCTTTATCTAAACATAAGGAAATTGAATTGCAGAGCTACAGAAATTATTCGAAGCCCACTCTTAACTGTAATAATATAGTGCACATTGTATTTTGTGACCAAACTGTGCAGCTCTTTACTTATATATATAAAGCATATCTGTTTCCTTACTTCCCTTCCTCACCTGCTGCTATAAGGTTTTTAAATGACTGACAATTTGTATATATTTTGGCATGTATTGTAGCTTCAACTTCTTATCATGTCATTTATTATCTCTCCACTTTAATTTTAGAAAATTTTGCACATTTTGATGTTGGTGATATATTTTTTGATACTGTATTATTATGTAAATGTATGTATGTAAAGTATGAATGGCAAATGAAGCATTACTTATGATGACTTTATGATTTGACAGGAATACACTTGTACTGCCCATGATATACTGGAAGAGCGAGGGACTGTACGTGTGGCCATCACGGTGGAGCGACTACTGCAGTTTTACCAGGGACGACACGCCCCCATGTCCCCACGCAACATGACTCCTGTATGATCACAACCCACAGCTCCGACAATCCTGGTGCTCTCTCTCCGTGACCTGCTCTCTCTCTCTGCATACCCTTGTATTTACCATTTTAATATCGTGTACTGTGTCTCTTCCATTTCATTCCACCCTTATTTCTCTCTTTTACCTCTGTGTGCTCTTTCTGCATACCTCAGGCTTTAGTATATCGATGTTATACAGTACTTTCATTCATTCAATTAATTACTGTACCTGCATCTATATTCTCCCTTCAGTACTGTACATTTTTAAGTTGCCTATTCACTCTTTTAATATATGTCTTTCAGCTCTCATGCTACAAGTGTAACTTCTTTAATACTATGGCACTACTTGGGTGAATTAGTTTGACAAGCACTACTAACGGCTAAGACAATGAGAGAGCCTTATGTAACTGTAACACCTCAAATCATTGAGTTAGGACTCGGTAGCATTGTTCAGCCAATGAAGGTGTGAGTTTCAGTGGTATTGCTCTTTAAAAGAGTGAAATGTATCTGTTTTCATTGCTCCTCTCCAGCAGTGTTGGTGCATACATGACAGTAAAGTCTAACACTATATTTTCCTTTTGTTATCTGTTTTGGAATACAGTAGTAACTTGTTTTAGTTTGTTTTATTTTTTCAAATTGGATGAGATTTTTTTATTAATTTTAACGGTAGTTCTGCTTCAGTTTTACTTTGTCTTGACCATGTCACTTGAATGATTGAATCTCACTTCAGCAATTCTTATTCTTTTTAATCATATTTCCTCACTTTAGTAGTGCGTGCCATCTTCATTTCTATGTCCTCATTTACTACAGGTTTCTATTTAACATTTGCCCATATCTTCTTACATTTCCTTCTTTCCTGTTAACATTGATCACCTCCCTTTCTCCTTTCCCAGTATTACTTAGTAGTATGACTCTTATTTTTGGGCCCCGTGTTAAAGAAGACCCCAAAGGATCAGGAAGGGTAACTTGTTCCTCTTGGTATTTTAAACGGGAGTCTGGAATGCATTGGTTATTCTAGATATTATCTATTCTTCCATGTAAATTTATATAAATGAATCTATATATTATTTCTGTCTGTGTCTTTTAAAAATACTGTATCGTCAACTGTGAATGCTTTGTTTTGCGGTGTGATAGGATGTTGTGCTTCCCCAGGCCCCCATCACTGCTTTCCCACCCTCCCACAAGCCAAAGGCAAATTATCATCATCCTCAGCCTGCAGGTTAAGGAGGCTGTTGTAGTTTTGAAGTTTTGCATCACCATTTTTTTTAATGTGCTTTCATCATTTTCACCTGCCACATACATCACATCAACTCATAATTAATTGTGATCATTCCTGACTTTGATTGTTGATTTTTGATACTGTGTGACTGATTCATAAGTGTTCATATAAGTATTGTTTTTAGTAATTTTTTTGTTTTTACAAATACACAGCTTTCCCAACATTGCTTGAAACCCAAGCACTTCTGAAATGCAAAATTATTTTAACAAGCATATGACTGTAATCACATCTCTCTATATATATTTGAAATCATCATTATTTTTTCTTTTTGGTCTGGTCTTTCCTACACCTGTGAAGTTATAAATAAACAGAGATACCCCAAAAAATTATTAGAGAATTTCCACTCTCCCTACACTTTGTATCTGTTCTATCATGGACCTTGCCTAGGATCGGTAATTTTTGTCAGTTAACATCTTTGCTTCTGATGTACTCTATACACGGCATTGTCCTGGGGAAAATGTGCATAGACTTTTAGTATTTTTTACCAACCAGCCGATCAAAAAAACTATCGTTGATAGCATGGTTAAGTAAAGACAACTGTACTACCGTATAGTGATGAACATTTTGCTGTATCCACTAGTGCTGGTGGTAGTATGCCAGACTATGTGAGAATGATCTAATAGATCCAATTATTGAAGCAACTGATATAATATGAGAATCTGATTAGGTGTTAGTTTTCATAACAATTTCCTGTTTTATAAGTGCAATCTTTCGAGAAATAGTCAAAGATAACATGAGGCATGATACCGTTCAGAGATCACACACAAGTTATACTGTACTAGAACAGTATATCAATCTGAGAAGCACACACATCCATGTTGTAGTCGTGCAACTGAGTGATGTATGTCTTGTCACTCTACTAAACAGGTCTGTATTTGACTTGAATTTCTTGCATATGGTTCAACTGTGATGCACAAGAAACATTACAAATTTTGTTTAACCATGTACATGTTAATTCACGTGGGAATAAATCCTTTATGCTGGTGATTGTGAGACAATCACAGGTCTAGGCAGTTATTTCTTGGTAGGGTAACTTGCTCATATTTAGTTATGGCCATTGTGAGGTTATCTGAATGTTAACTATATTTTTCAGTGTACAGTACAGAGATGGAAAAAACATCAGAACAGAAAATAGTCAACCCTCTTTAGCAATTTTATGCCAAGAATATGTTAAATATTATCAGCACCTTATTAACCTATTGCACAGTGTGCACATTTTCCCTGGGTCTCCTTGTAAAATGGCCTTATTTTCATTAGGCCAAGAGAAATTTTTGCTCACAATTTTTCATCACCCATCATGGGTTGGTAGTAAGAGCTTTGACACTAAATATCTCAGACCAGAGGTGTGTTGAATCCTTACCATGATGTGGGTCTTGTGCAGTAAAGTAGGTCCGGACCAGCTTAGCACAGTAAAAAAATCATAAGTGGAGAGTTAACCCAAAAGAAAATGAATTCATAATGTATGCCAATGTATTTATTTTTTCTTAATTTGTATATCTTGTTATGTAAGAAGTACTGTATGTCCCAGTGATTTCATTTAACTTACCAAAGTTTTATGTCAATGTGGACATTCAATATTTGTGAAATAATATCTTCCAGTGCCGAATACATGAATATATCCCCGTCTAGAAGAGCCGATCCATTTTATACATATTTTTCTACCAAGCAAGGTTTTTAAATGGGGGTGAAAAGAAGTTGTGGCTTTAATTCCTTTGAGTTTTCCTGGTCACTGCCAAAGTTAATGGTACTCGTATTTTAAAGATTTGAAGTCTAACTTTACCCATTTCATATGTGAAAGTGGAACAGTGAATGCAAAATTTCTGACATCATTCATCATATTGTAAACTCAGACAATTGTTATTTGCTAAGGGCTTTATCAAATTTATATGCATTTGCACAATTAGTTGCATTGAGGAAAAAAAAAAAAAATTACTAAAGGCTTTTATATGAATTGTGAAATGTACTTTTTGAATAAGGCAGTATATTTCCTGTGGTGTGAACCTGTATTCCTAAAAATATTTCACTATGTATGATGATGATATTCACCTGGTCAAGAGTGCAATATACTTATAAATTACTTGAAGCAGTGGTACTTAAAATAGTGTACTGTATATGCTTTGCAATTTGTGCAAATACTGTTAATCTCTGATATATTCTTAAAACATTACTCATGGATTTGAAAATAAGTCAAGTTACTGGAATCAGTTTACGTCTTGTATACATTGAGCTCAACTTCCATTTGGTAAGCCATGTAAACAAAGATGTGTTTGTAGATGAATGTATATACCAATAAATATCACCAAAGATATTGTGTGTGTGTAATCACTATTCTTGCCTAGTGATTAGGTATTGACACCTCGCCAACCTCTGTGTGCACCACAAACCAGTGACGTGTGAAACTGAAGCACTTAGTATTAAAGCTTACACCATACAGGCGCCACCTTTGTAAGTACTTCAGTTTCACACATCACTGTTTCATGGTTCAAAGTGAGGTTGGCAAGGTATCAATACCTTAGTCTGTGGGCATACCTCATTCCATGGCTGTTATTCTTTGGGTTATATCAAAGAAAATTCATGGTGCTAATGATGGCATGGTACCAGTACGATAACTCCATTTGTGTGTATATTGTTACATGGTTACATGTAACAATATACACACTACAAAGCCATCGTACCAGCCCAAAGTTATGTCCCATCACAGTAATTCAGGATTCAGCAAATCTTGAAGGCTGAGGAATATTATTAGCATTACTTTATTAGGCATTACCCACACCTAGTTCTGTATGCCTAAGAAATTAACAGGCCACCATTATTTTTGTTAATCTAGTCTGTTTTCCTGATATACTTTGAAGGAATCAATGTGCTTTAATGTACACCAAGAGTATACAATAGTCATTAAGGTTGAACCATAGCCTAAGACCAAACAACAACTAAACAGATTGAATCACCGTACAAAGAAGCAAATGTACGCACCCAGCTCAAATTTTTGGGAGTGCTTTGGTTTCACCAAAGTATACCGGGGAAATGGGATCAGATTAAAAAAAATATTGGTGGTGTATTGTTGCTTGGAATAGTTTGGAGGAATCAGTTGCGCCGAATTAACCAACACTAATATCCCTTGAATTAATATCAAACCCCAAATGTAAAACACGACCCAAAACAAACTCAGTAAATTCGAACCTTACAATACAGTCTATACTGTATATTGCAGCAAAAAAAAATGTTAGGATATAGAAATTATGCAAATATATACATACATACATATACCAGGCCTTCATCTCCACACTGGAGGTAGCCTCGTCACATCGCACACCCTCCGAAACAAAATGCCAAAACATAGAAGTTAGAACTTCCTCCCCCCCTACACACACATACTACATCTCGACCCCCCGATCCCTGTTGGAGGAGGGAGCCAAATATATACTTCAATTAAAGATTTATATATTGAAAAAAAAATTTGCTTGGGGAAATAGAAATAATGCTAATATATACTTTACTTAAAGATCTATATATCGCAGCAAAAAATAGTTTAGGGTATAGAAATAAAGCATATTTACTTGTATTATAACCTATTCTCTCACACCTTGTATTTCCATGGTGCTTGCTATGTGGTCAGACTCTATCACCTTAATAATTCTTTTTCGTCCCACAGAATCTTCAAAGCCTAGGTTGGTCGTCGTCTTTCATCCTCAATTCAAATAAAATTATTCATAGTGTCACCGAACGATCACGAACCACACAATTTGGCAAACAGGTAAATGAGACAACAAACCTTAATTATTGTCTTCATTCATAAGGTTGTTGTTGTTGTTGTTGTTGAAGTTCCTCAAGCTGTCTGGCCGAGCAGCCCCGAGCTCCTGAGGAAGGTCATGGCCTGAACCGGGCTTTCCCACAGTGCCCTCAGAGAGTGTATGTTGTGTTGTTGGCGAGTGTGGTTGTGTGCATTGCAGTCTTCAATAATGTGTTTAATAGAATGGGGTGCTGTGTTGCATCCCGGACAGGCATCCGCAATGGCTCCATCCAGCCTCTTCTGATATGTCAGAAGGGCCGGGTGGTGGCCACACCGCAGCCTGGCCAGGTGGACTCTGTCCTCACGGGGAAGGGAGGATTCGGATGGGTGGATGTCAGGAGGTCGTGCATGCAGCTGAGTGTTGTTTTTGAGTGTTTGGATGGATTGATGAGTGATTTGAGTATGGATGTGTTTCTGGAGATTGGTTTGGGGTGGGCAGGGTGTAAGAGATGATAGTATTTGTGTATGGTATCGTGTACTGGGTGTTGTTTTGATGTTCCTTGGCATGTGTGGGTGTTGTGCCATGTAGTGTAGTGGATGGTGTGGGTTTGTGGAGGCTGCAGCAAGTGTTTGTGTGCCTCTCATGTCAAGGTGATCCTTGATTTTGAGGATTTTGGTTTCATAGTGTAGGTGGTCTGTAGGTGTGGTAGCTATGCAGCCTGTGATTGTCTTTAGGGCTCTGTTCTGTATGGTTTGAAGGGTGTTGTGATGAGTCTCAGGCAGGGCTTGCATAATCCATCACTGATCGAATATATTGTTTGTATACTGTGGTTGTGGTTTCTTTGTTGTGTCCGAATGTTGTGCTGGCAAGTGATCTGAGGGCTTTAAGTCTGCATGCATTTGTTTTTGATGGCCGTAATATGTTGTTTGAATGTCATGGATGTATTGTATGTTATGCCAAGTATTTTGGGTGTGTGTGTGTGTGTGGTATAGGTGTGTTGTTTATGGTGAGGTGTGGTGTGTAGCGGTGTTCTGCGTTCCAGTTGGTGAGAAGGGTGACAGTTGACTTGGTGGGTGCTATTTTATGTCTGTTTGTGGTGAACCAGGCATTAAGTGTGTTGAGGTAGGGTTGGAGGATGAGAGTGGCTGTGTCTGCATTTCTGTGTGTACATGTGAGTGTTATGTCGTCTGCGTAGGAGGCTATGTGTATTTGTGGTGCCTGGGGTGTTGGTATGTCGTGCATGTATAGGTTGAAAAGGGTGGGTGAGAGTACAGAACCTTGGGGGACACCATTGGTGAAATTATTAATGTTAGATGACTGACCAGCAAATGTAACATGGGCTACTCTTCCTCCCAAGAAGCTGGCCAGCCCTCTTTGTGTTGTGTTGTGTTTGTGTTGTATATTTTGTTTGTGAGGTTGTGGCGGGCGATGGCATCAAATGCTTTACTAATGTCCAATGTAACTAAGAGTGTTTTGTGTGGGGGTCTATCTGAGTTGATGCCATCAAAAATTCTTTGTGTGAGGTCTGTAAGAAGGGTGTTTGTTGAGTGTAGTGGTCTGAAGCCATGTTGTGAAGATGCAAGGGGGATGTGTGGTGTGATTAGTTTAATGATGAGGCGCTGGGGGCGCGAGTCCCTGGGAACGGCTTCGGTCACCCGGGCAATACCACACTCATTCATAAGGTTCACAGTCCCGATTCTCTGCTTGTCTCAGTGTTATAATTGTCAAAGGTATGTACAGTCGGCGGCAGAAGTCCCGTCGCCTCACCTGCTTCACCGAGACGCACAGTGTTCATGGACTCGAGAAATACGCACGTTTTCTACACCTAATAATCTCGAGTCTATGAACATTGCGTGCCTCGGTGAAGCAAGTGAGGCGACAGGACTTTTGCTGCCGACTGTACACTCGCGGTCAGAAATTGTGTCCTGATCTCTTGGCATGATGAATCACAACTATCCGAGCTTTGATGATTAGAACTACTGTGTGTTGTAGGGAGACGCACCGTTGTTCGAACCTTTAAAGCTAGGCTATTTGCGATTCATTTTGCCAGGGGATCGGGACACAATTTCTGACCGCGAGTGTACACTCGTGATACATAATTTCTGACCAGAGTGTGAGGAGCAGAAAGCTTCGAATTGCCTGGTATTGCTTATTTCCCCACTCAGAGCACATATATATAGACGCTGAGTTCGAATGCAGGTCACCATGCGTCCAGACTTTGTTGTGTCCAGACCTCGTCCTCGTTTAGCACAGCAACAACAGACTACAGTATTGTTCGTGGAGTTACCTTGGTGTACCGAGGCCTCTTACCGGCAGTACTCTGTTGTTTCTCTGCCTTGTGTAAAGTAATTGAGTAAAGTAAATTTGCAGCATTTTGCTGCACTGCTGTGTACACCTTCAGTGATTTGATTTTTGCTGGAGGACAACCAGTAGTTTATGGTAGCTAGTAGTTAGTTGTTCCCCACACCAGACCCGCAGCACTCACTGCCTCAGGGGAAACCCTGTGGTAGGGGGGCCCAGTAGTCTGGTGCGTCATTTGGGCACCTCTTTCTTAAACTACTTTTTCTTCTATATTTTCCGTGCGACCTCCTGGGCCTACGGTTGTCTCTTGGCTGAGCAACGGTATTCGCTTGGGAGGTGGGTTCCTACTACACCACCCCTCGCATTAGGCAGGTTCGGTGGTGGGGAAGTTCCTTCCGCACAAACTCCGATCCCCTAGCTGGTACTGGAGAACGCCGCCAGGCTACCACTAGGGGGGGGCGAGTAAAGGTAACTTTTATTCCCTAAATTATTGTCCATTTTCTTGGGGTTGATACAATAGTTAAGGGAGGTAGGTGAGTGTGCGAGGAGAGGGGTCGGACGTAGTCCGATGCCCCGGATGGATGAACCCCCGACTAGCCTCCCTCCTCCTCAAGGAGGGAGGTTAACGACCAAGGACCAAACTAGGACAATGGCTGACAATAATGGAACCCCTACGGCAGACAGACAAAGACAACCTGATGTTAAAATTCCTCCTATGAATGCTCGTTATGTAAATATTAGATGTGTTGATGAGGGTCAGTCTCTCAAAAACTTTAACCCCTTTATCGTCAAAAAGGTCCTTGATGGTCAAGTGGGTGGCAGTCTTGCTGCTGCTAACAAGTTGCGTGATGGTAGTATCCTGGTAAAAGTACTGCAGGCATCCCAGGTTAAGGATCTCCTTAAACTGACGCAAATTCATAACTTTAAGGTGAAAGCCACCATTCCAGTGGGGCCAAATACTTGTAAGGGCGTCATTTTCCATAGGGATTTGGCCGCTCTGGATGAGGCTGAAATTTTGGAAGGAATGAAGGACCAAGGCGTTGTTGATGTTCAAAGTATGACCAGGATGAGAGAGAACAAGAGAGAGAAATTTGGCTTGTGTTTCCTGACTTTTGCTTCAGCCCAGATTCCGGAAACAGTAAAGATTGGATATGAAATAGTTCACGTTAGACCATACATTCAGAAACCGATGCGTTGTTTCCGTTGCCAGAAATTCGGACACACAGCATTGAGGTGCTTCAATAAAGATTCATTCACTTGTGGTAAATGTGCAGGTAGACACGAGACTGAGTTGTGTTCAGAGACAGTCTTCAGGTGTGCTAATTGTGGCGGCCCCCACCAGGCAAGTGCAGGTGACTGCAGGAGCCTTAAAGTGGAGACTGAAGCAATGGCATACATGAGGGCTCATGATGTTAGTTATGGTGAGGCAAAGAGAAAGGTGGAGGGGGTTAACCAAACTCCCACAATTTCCTATGCTGCAGCTATAACTGGCAACACTGCTCCTGTAACTACAGCAAATGTTAACGTGGCTATCCAAGCTAAAGATAATGAAATTAAAGACTTGAAGGATACTGTAAACAAATTAACGCTGCTAGTAGAAAGTTTGACAAAGAAATTAGAAGTTGTTGAATCAACCCAGCAAAAGAAGCACCACAAGGCTGATGACACCGTATCAGCTTCAAAATCTCATGTTCTCGCTCAGGTGACTCCCATGAAGCCTACATCCGGGAGTCGTCCGGTTCGTCGCGAGACGAGCCGTTCGAGGACTGGCTCTGTACCTCATGGAGAGGAACAGGCGATGGAGACTACCGTCGCGAAACCTGCCCGCGGGAGGTCCCCGGGAAGTGCAGAGGAGGAAGAGGGTCTTCCCTCCCAGCACAAAAAGGTTCGGCCAGACGAACAAGGCTCCAAGAAACCCCATAAACAGCGATAATCTTCGCGCTAACCATACTCCAATGGAACTGTCGAAGTCTTAGAGCTAGATTAAATGAACTTAAACTTTTGGCTTGTTCTTACGCTGCCGATATTATTGCCCTTCAGGAAACTCATCTGAACGACCAAGTCGAAGACGAGGTTGTTCAGCTTCGGAACTACAAGTTAATTAGGAGGGACCGTGGGGGGAGGGGTGGAGGTGGAGTGGCAATCTACATCCGCCATAACCTCCCTTTCACTGATGTGCCCTGTAATTTTCCTCTGGAAAGTGTCGCTTGCAGAGTAAAATTCGGTGGCACCTACCTGACTGTCTGTTCTGTCTACTGTCCTCCTGATACAGTAACTTATGATGATGTTTTTGATCTACAGGACAGTCTGCCCTGTAGAAAATTAATTGTAGGTGATTTTAATGCTCATCATACGTTATGGGGTTCCCTGCAGGATGACAGAGAGGGGGAACAGATGGCTAGGCTAATCGGTGATTCCAATTTGGTTCTTCTGAACGACGGTAGTCCGACGAGAGTTGATGATAATACTGGTAATTTTAGCGTTCTTGACCTATCTCTGGTCTCCCCATCAATTGCAGCCTCTTGCCAGTGGCTACCCATTGATGACTCATTGGGAAGTGACCATTTTCCTATTGTGATTAAATTTAAAAGCGACACTATTAAAGAGCCTTCAGCACCTAAATTTAACGTAAAAAAAGCAGACTGGGTGTCCTTCACAAAGGGTGTCAATATTGAAATTGTTGGAGAAACCATTGATGATAAAGTAAATAATATTCAAGATAATATCCTCAAAGCCGCAATGGCAACAATTCCTAAGACTTCGGTAGATAGCGCAAAGCATAGAGTTCCATGGTGGACGCCAGATTGCCGCAGGGTACTGTGTGAGAGAAATAGAGCCTACAGGCTTTTCAAAAATCGCATTAGTGATGAGAACTTTCGCAAGTATAAACTTGCGAGAGCTAGGGCTCGTCGAACCATCAGACAAGCCAAACGAGACTCCTGGCGATGCTTTGTCTCTAGTATCAACAGTGAAACATCAATTTCCCAAGTCTGGTCCACTGTAAGAAAATTAAATAAGAAAAAAATCTCTAATAAAATTACCAACATCACTTTTAATAACATCAATTATGACGAACCTAGAGACATTGCTAACGCCCTCGCCAGGCAGTTCTCTTTTGCTAGCAGCTCTGAAAATTACCATCCAGCTTTCCTGCCCATCAAGGAAGCATCAGAGCTGCAGCATATTAACTTTGCCACAGGAGATGAATTAGATTACAACAGTGATCTAACAATGCAAGAGCTTGTCCAAGCCCTAGGAGCCTGTAGTGGGACATCCCCAGGACCCGATGAGATTCGGTATGAGATGATAAAGCATCTTGATCATGATTCCATGATCAAGATGTTGCAAGTGTTTAACGAGATTTGGAGGGGTCACACCTTTCCAAACTCGTGGCACTTTGCACATGTCATTCCCATACCGAAAGGAGGGGGGGACCCCAGATCGACTTCATCGTATCGCCCTATTGCGCTCACAAGTTGCTTATGCAAGGTTATGGAACGAATTGTTAATCGTAGGCTATTGCATTTTTTAAATTCCAGGAATTTGCTGGTTGACGAGCAGTGTGGCTTCCGTAAAGGTCGCCAGACGCTCGATCAGCTAGTGAACCTGGAAGTTCAAATTCAAGAGGCATTTGCCAAAAAACAATTTTTGATTGCAGTATTTTTAGACATTGAAAAAGCCTACGACATGACTTGGCGACATGGCCTCCTCAGGAAACTATATGCGATGGGATTACGCGGTAACCTGCCCTTTTTTGTTAAGAATTTCATTTCTGACAGAACTTTCTCTGTCAAGCTTTTTTCGGACACAGTCACTTTCTCGGACATATTTGTCCAGGCAAATGGGGTCCCCCAGGGGAGTGTTCTGTCTCCGACCTTATTTCTATGTATGATCAATGACATTCTACCAGCTCCTCCTCGAAATCTTAAATACTCACTGTACGCCGACGACTGTGCGATATGGCACTCCAGCTGTAATGCAGAGTTTTCGGCAACTCGGATCCAATTGGCACTGGATTTGATTCACAATTGGGGCCTCCAGTGGGGTTTTAAGTTTTCAGTAAGAAAGAGTGTAGGGGTTATTTTCACTCATAGGAAGAAGCCAGACGTCAGGCTGACTATGGGTGTCAACCCCCTACCTATTCAAAATTCTACTAAATTTCTTGGACTGCATTTTGACAGTCGACTGACATGGCGAGTCCATGTCAGTCAGTTAAAAATTAAATGTTTAAAAGCACTCAATTTGCTGAAGTGCATTTCTGGTACTCAATGGGGAGCAGATAGGAAGTCATTGCTAATGCTATATAAATCCCTGATTAGATCTAGAGTAGATTATGGGTCAATAGTGTATGGTTCGGCATCTGAGTCTGTGTTGAAAGGTTTGGATGTTGTGCAGAATGCGTGTTTGCGTGTGTGTCTTGGAGCCCTACGTTGCACTCGAATCGAGCGTCTAGAGGTGGAGTCACAAGTGCCTCCCCTCCGATTGAGACGAGATCAACTACTATTAGTATACTGTGCTAAGAAATCCAGGGTGCCGAGTCATCTTCCCGGGAATGCCTTGCTACGGCAACAGCACCCGGGGGGCCATGGCGCTAGGCCCCTGGCAGAGGGACCGAGTCGTCCGTCCGGGAACCCCTGCGCCCCAGGGGGCACTGGCGTGAGGCCAATGGGGACCAGGCCCCAAGTTCAGGTACCCGGGGAGCCGAGTCATCCTCCCGGTAATGCCTTGGTGAGGCATTTGCAGCCGGGGGGCCATGGCGATAGGCCCCCGGAAGGGCCGAGTTATCCGCCTGGGCGTCGCACGGCCCCGGAGGGCACTGGCGTGAGGTCCCTCAGAGCAAGACTCCACGACCTCGTAGAGTGTGTCGGTATAGAATTATCAACAATCGATTCCCTGGTTTTAGTAAATATTGCACCCTGGGTAACACCCCCCTTCACTATTGTGGATTCCTGGCTGCCAGGGGTTAAATCCCGGGTGCCGGAGGTGGAGGTACACCAGAGGTTTCGTGAGATAATTATTCAACATCTTTCATATTTCCATCTGTATACCGACGGTTCCAAGACGGATGAATGTGTGGGTGCAGGTGTATGGTCGACTGAATGTCAGTTAAGATTCAGACTGCCGATTCATACATCTATTTTTCTTGCTGAACTTTTTGCTATTAATAAAGCTTTGGATTTTGCCCTATCGACGACCCACGATAGGATAGTTATTTTTACAGATTCATTAAGTTCACTTCAAGCTATTAAATCCTTAAATACAACTAACAACGAAATACAGGGTAATATCATTAGTAAGCTGTTTTGTGCCAATAAATCAATCAAGCTAATATGGGTACCTTCACATTATGGTATCTATGGCAATGAACAGGCTGATATACTAGCCGGGTCAACTGTTGATCTGGACATTAGCATAGTCCGTACGGATCTCAGGTGTTTTGTTTCACTCATTAAGTCTCGAATTCATCTCCTGTGGCAAAGGCAGTGGACCAGATTAAACATCAGTAATAAAGTAAGAACACTTATTGAACCCTGGGCTACGTCATCATGGCGTAGTCGCAGGGACGAGGTGGTGTTGGCTCGTCTTCGGGTCAACGCTACCAGAATTACCCACCTAGAGCCCTATATAAATAGAAATTTTCCCCCTGAGTGCCCATCATGCACATCCATAATGTCCATCAATCATTTGCTCATTCACTGTAATGAATATACTGCTCAAAGACTTAAAATTAAAAAATATTGTCAACTTAAAAAAATAGCTTTCACCATCGAAAATATTCTAGCTGATGACAAGAATATTATAAACAAACTAATGAGTTTTCTGAGGGAGACAAAACTTTATGACCTTATATAAATTGATATAATAAAATGGATCCAATGGCTTAATGACCTTTGGCTATATGCTTCTGGTTGATAGCCAAGAAATCCAACAAGTAGTAGTAGAATGCAGGTCACCATGCGTCCAGACTTTGTTGTGTCCAGACCTCGTCCTCGTTTAGCACAGCAACAACAGACTACAGTATTGTTCGTGGAGTTACCTTGGTGTACCGAGGCCTCTTACCGGCAGTACTCTGTTGTTTCTCTGCCTTGTGTAAAGTAATTGAGTAAAGTAAATTTGCAGCATTTTGCTGCACTGCTGTGTACACCTTCAGTGATTTGATTTTTGCTGGAGGACAACCAGTAGTTTATGGTAGCTAGTAGTTAGTTGTTCCCCACACCAGACCCGCAGCACTCACTGCCTCAGGGGAAACCCTGTGGTAGGGGGGCCCAGTAGTCTGGTGCGTCATTTGGGCACCTCTTTCTTAAACTACTTTTTCTTCTATATTTTCCGTGCGACCTCCTGGGCCTACGGTTGTCTCTTGGCTGAGCAACGGTATTCGCTTGGGAGGTGGGTTCCTACTACACCACCCCTCGCATTAGGCAGGTTCGGTGGTGGGGAAGTTCCTTCCGCACAAACTCCGATCCCCTAGCTGGTACTGGAGAACGCCGCCAGGCTACCACTAGGGGGGGGCGAGTAAAGGTAACTTTTATTCCCTAAATTATTGTCCATTTTCTTGGGGTTGATACAATAGTTAAGGGAGGTAGGTGAGTGTGCGAGGAGAGGGGTCGGACGTAGTCCGATGCCCCGGATGGATGAACCCCCGACTAGCCTCCCTCCTCCTCAAGGAGGGAGGTTAACGACCAAGGACCAAACTAGGACAATGGCTGACAATAATGGAACCCCTACGGCAGACAGACAACGACAAACTGATGTTAAAATTCCTCCTATGAATGCTCGCTATGTAAATATTAGATGTGTAGATGAGGGTCAGTCTCTCAAAAACTTTAACCCCTTTATCGTCAAAAAGGTCCTTGATGGTCAAGTGGGTGGCAGTCTTGCTGCTGCTAACAAGTTGCGTGATGGTAGTATCCTGGTAAAAGTACTGAAGGCATCCCAGGTTAAGGATCTCCTTAAACTGACGCAAATTCATAACTTTAAGGTGAAAGCCACCATTCCAGTGGGGCCGAATACCTGTAAGGGCGTCATTTTCCATAGGGATTTGGCCGCTCTGGATGAGGCTGAAATTTTGGAAGGAATGAAGGACCAAGGCGTTGTTGATGTTCAAAGTATGACCAGGATGAGAGAGAACAAGAGAGAGAAATTTGGCTTGTGTTTCCTGACTTTTGCTTCAGCCCAGATTCCGGAAACGGTAAAGATTGGATATGAAATTGTTCACGTTAGACCATACATTCAGAAACCGATGCGTTGTTTCCGCTGCCAGAAATTCGGACACACAGCATTGAGGTGCTTCAATAAAGATTCATTCACTTGTGGTAAATGTGCAGGTAGACACGAGACTGAGTTGTGTTCAGAGACAGTCTTCAGGTGTGCTAATTGTGGCGGCCCCCACCAGGCAAGTGCAGGTGACTGCAGGAGCCTTAAAGTGGAGACTGAAGCAATGGCATACATGAGGGCTCATGATGTTAGTTATGGTGAGGCAAAGAGAAAGGTGGAGGGGGTTAACCAAACTCCCACAATTTCCTATGCTGCAGCTATAACTGGCAACACTGCTCCTGTAACTACAGCAAATGTTAACGTGGCTATCCAAGCTAAAGATAATGAAATTAAAGACTTGAAGGATACTGTAAACAAATTAACGCTGCTAGTAGAAAGTTTGACAAAGAAATTAGAAGTTGTTGAATCAACCCAGCAAAAGAAGCACCACAAGGCTGATGACACCGTATCAGCTTCAAAATCTCATGTTCTCGCTCAGGTGACTCCCATGAAGCCTACATCCGGGAGTCGTCCGGTTCGTCGCGAGACGAGCCGTTCGAGGACTGGCTCTGTACCTCATGGAGAGGAACAGGCGATGGAGACTACCGTCGCGAAACCTGCCCGCGGGAGGTCCCCGGGAAGTGCAGAGGAGGAAGAGGGTCTTCCCTCCCAGCACAAAAAGGTTCGGCCAGACGAACAAGGCTCCAAGAAACCCCATAAACAGCGATAATCTTCGCGCTAACCATACTCCAATGGAACTGTCGAAGTCTTAGAGCTAGATTAAATGAACTTAAACTTTTGGCTTGTTCTTACGCTGCCGATATTATTGCCCTTCAGGAAACTCATCTGAACGACCAAGTCGAAGACGAGGTTGTTCAGCTTCGGAACTACAAGTTAATTAGGAGGGACCGTGGGGGGAGGGGTGGAGGTGGAGTGGCAATCTACATCCGCCATAACCTCCCTTTCACTGATGTGCCCTGTAATTTTCCTCTGGAAAGTGTCGCTTGCAGAGTAAAATTCGGTGGCACCTACCTGACTATCTGTTCTGTCTACTGTCCTCCTGATACAGTAACTTATGATGATGTTTTTGATCTACAGGACAGTCTGCCCTGTAGAAAATTAATTGTAGGTGATTTTAATGCTCATCATACGTTATGGGGTTCCCTGCAGGATGACAGAAAGGGGGAACAGATGGCTAGGCTAATCAGTGATTCCAATTTGGTTCTTCTGAACGACGGTAGTCCGACGAGAGTTGATGATAATACTGGTAATTTTAGCGTTCTTGACCTATCTCTGGTCTCCCCATCAATTGCAGCCTCTTGCCAGTGGCTACCCATTGATGACTCATTGGGAAGTGACCATTTTCCTATTGTGATTAAATTTAAAAGCGACACTATCAAAGAGCCTTCAGCACCTAAATTTAACGTAAAAAAAGCAGACTGGGTGTCCTTCACAAAGGGTGTCAATATTGAAATTGTTGGAGAAACCATTGATGATAAAGTAAATAATATTCAAGATAATATCCTCAAAGCCGCAATGGCAACAATTCCTAAGACTTCGGTAGATAGCGCAAAGCATAGAGTTCCATGGTGGACGCCAGATTGCCGCAGGGTACTGTGTGAGAGGAATAGAGCCTACAGGCTTTTCAAAAATCGCATTAGTGATGAGAACTTTCGCAAGTATAAACTTGCGAGAGCTAGGGCTCGTCGAACCATCAGACAAGCCAAACGAGACTCCTGGCGATGCTTTGTCTCTAGTATCAACAGTGAAACATCAATTTCCCAAGTCTGGTCCACTGTAAGAAAATTAAATAAGAAAAAAATATCTAATAAAATTACCAACATCACTTTTAATAACATCAATTATGACGAACCTAGAGACATTGCTAACGCCCTCGCCAGGCAGTTCTCTTTTGCTAGCAGCTCTGAAAATTACCATCCAGCTTTCCTGCCCATCAAGGAAGCATCAGAGCTGCAGCATATTAACTTTGCCACAGGAGATGAATTAGATTACAACAGTGATCTAACAATGCAAGAGCTTGTCCAAGCCCTAGGAGCCTGTAGTGGGACATCCCCAGGACCCGATGAGATTCGGTATGAGATGATAAAGCATCTTGATCATGATTCCATGATCAAGATGTTGCAAGTGTTTAACGAGATTTGGAGGGGTCACACCTTTCCAAACTCGTGGCACTTTGCACATGTCATTCCCATACCGAAAGGAGGGGGGGACCCCAGATCGACTTCATCGTATCGCCCTATTGCGCTCACAAGTTGCTTATGCAAGGTTATGGAACGAATTGTTAATCGTAGGCTATTGCATTTTTTAAATTCCAGGAATTTGCTGGTTGACGAGCAGTGTGGCTTCCGTAAAGGTCGCCAGACGCTCGATCAGCTAGTGAACCTGGAAGTTCAAATTCAAGAGGCATTTGCCAAAAAACAATTTTTGATTGCAGTATTTTTAGACATTGAAAAAGCCTACGACATGACTTGGCGACATGGCCTCCTCAGGAAACTATATGCGATGGGATTACGCGGTAACCTGCCCTTTTTTGTTAAGAATTTCATTTCTGACAGAACTTTCTCTGTCAAGCTTTTTTCGGACACAGTCACATTCTCGGACATATTTGTCCAGGCAAATGGGGTGCCCCAGGGGAGTGTTCTGTCTCCGACCTTATTTCTATGTATGATCAATGACATTCTACCAGCTCCTCCTCGAAATCTTAAATACTCACTGTACGCCGACGACTGTGCGATATGGCACTCCAGCTGTAATGCAGAGTTTTCGGCAACTCGGATCCAATTGGCACTGGATTTGATTCACAATTGGGGCCTCCAGTGGGGTTTTAAGTTTTCAGTAAGAAAGAGTGTAGGGGTTATTTTCACTCATAGGAAGAAGCCAGACGTCAGGCTGACTATGGGTGTCAACCCCCTACCTATTCAAAATTCTACTAAATTTCTTGGACTGCATTTTGACAGTCGACTGACATGGCGAGTCCATGTCAGTCAGTTAAAAATTAAATGTTTAAAAGCACTCAATTTGCTGAAGTGCATTTCTGGTACTCAATGGGGAGCAGATAGGAAGTCATTGCTAATGCTATATAAATCCCTGATTAGATCTAGAGTAGATTATGGGTCAATAGTGTATGGTTCGGCATCTGAGTCTGTGTTGAAAGGTTTGGATGTTGTGCAGAATGCGTGTTTGCGTGTGTGTCTTGGAGCCCTACGTTGCACTCGAATCGAGCGTCTAGAGGTGGAGTCACAAGTGCCTCCCCTCCGATTGAGACGAGATCAACTACTATTAGTATACTGTGCTAAGAAATCCAGGGTGCCGAGTCATCTTCCCGGGAATGCCTTGCTACGGCAACAGCACCCGGGGGGCCATGGCGCTAGGCCCCTGGCAGAGGGACCGAGTCGTCCGTCCGGGAACCCCTGCGCCCCAGGGGGCACTGGCGTGAGGCCAATGGGGACCAGGCCCCAAGTTCAGGTACCCGGGGAGCCGAGTCATCCTCCCGGTAATGCCTTGGTGAGGCATTTGCAGCCGGGGGGCCATGGCGATAGGCCCCCGGAAGGGCCGAGTTATCCGCCTGGGCGTCGCACGGCCCCGGAGGGCACTGGCGTGAGGTCCCTCAGAGCAAGACTCCACGACCTCGTAGAGTGTGTCGGTATAGAATTATCAACAATCGATTCCCTGGTTTTAGTAAATATTGCACCCTGGGTAACACCCCCCTTCACTATTGTGGATTCCTGGCTACCAGGGGTTAAATCCCGGGTGCCGGAGGTGGAGGTACACCAGAGGTTTCGTGAGATAATTGTTCAACATCTTTCATATTTCCATCTGTATACCGACGGTTCCAAGACGGATGAATGTGTGGGTGCAGGTGTATGGTCGACTGAATGTCAGTTAAGATTCAGACTGCCGATTCATACATCTATTTTTATTGCAGAACTTTTTGCTATTAATAAAGCTTTGGATTTTGCCCTGTCGACGACCCACGATAGGATAGTTATTTTTACAGATTCATTAAGTTCACTTCAAGCTATTAAATCCTTAAATACAACTAACAACGAAATACAGGGTAATATCATTAGTAAGCTGTTTTGTGCCAATAAATCAATCAAGCTAATATGGGTACCTTCACATTATGGTATCTATGGCAATGAACAGGCTGATATACTAGCCGGGTCAACTGTTGATCTGGACATTAGCATAGTCCGTACGGATCTCAGGTGTTTTGTTTCCCTCATTAAGTCTCGAATTCATCTCCTGTGGCAAAGGCAGTGGACCGGATTAGACATCAGAAATAAAGTCAAAACAGTTATTGAACCCTGGGCTACGTCATCATGGCGTAGTCGCAGGGACGAGGTGGTGTTGGCTCGTCTTAGGGTCAATGCCACATGGTTCACCCACCTTGAACCATATGTTAATAGAAATTTTCCTCCCATGTGCCTAGCATGCACAACAGTAATGTCTATTAGTCATTTACTAATTTTTTGTATTGAATATGTAAACCAAAGAACTAAATTTAAACAATATTTCCAACGTAAAAATCTTGCTTTCACCATCGAAAATATTCTATCAGATGATAAGAATATTATAAACAAACTGCTGAGTTTTCTGAGGGAGACAAAACTTTATGACCTTATATAGATTGATATAATAAAATGGATCCAATGGCTTAATGATCTTTGGCTATATGCCTCTGGTCGATAGCCAAGAAATCCAACAAGCAAGCAAGCAAGCAGGTCACACATTATGCGTCCAGACTTTGTTGAGTCCAGACCTCGTCCTCGTTTAGCACAGCAACAACAGACTACAGTATTGTTCGTGGAGTTACCTTGGTGTACCGAGGCCTCTTACCGGCAGTACTCTGTTGTTTCTCTGCCTTGGTAAAGTAATTAAGTAAAGTAAATTTGCAGCGTTTTGCTGCACTGCTGTGCTGCACCTTCAGTGATTTGATTTTTGCTGGAGGACAACCAGTAGTTTATGGTAGCTAGTAGTTAGTTGTTCCCCACACCAGACCCGCAGCACTCACTGCCTCAGGGGAAACCCTGTGGTAGGGGGGCCCAGTAGTCTGGTGCGTCATTTGGGCACCTCTTTCTTAAACTACTTTTTCTTCTATATTTTCCGTGCGACCTCCTGGGCCTACGGTTGTCTCTTGGCTGAGCAACGGTATTCTCTTGGGAGGTGGGTTCCTACTACACCACCCCTCGCATTAGGCAGGTTCGGTGGTGGGGAAGTTCCTTCCGCACAAACTCCGATCCCCTAGCTGGTACTGGAGAACGCCGCCAGGCTACCACTAGGGGGGGGGCGAGTAAAGGTAACTTTTATTCCCTAAATTATTGTCCATTTTTTGGGGGTTGATACAATAGTTAAGGGAGGTAGGTGAGTGTGCGAGGAGAGGGGTCGGACGTAGTCCGATGCCCCGGATGGATGACTCCCCGACTAGCCTCCCTCCTCCTCAAGGAGGGAGGTTAACGACCAAGGACCAAACTAGGACAATGGCTGACAATAATGGAACCCCTACGGCAGACAGACAACGACAACTTGATGTTAAAATTCCTCCTATGAATGCTCGCTATGTAAATATTAGATGTGTAGATGAGGGTCAGTCTCTCAAAAACTTTAACCCCTTTATCGTCAAAAAGGTCCTTGATGGTCAAGTGGGTGGCAGTCTTGCTGCTGCTAACAAGTTGCGTGATGGTAGTATCCTGGTAAAAGTACTGAAGGCATCCCAGGTTAAGGATCTCCTTAAACTGACGCAAATTCATAACTTGAAGGTGAAAGCCACCATTCCAGTGGGGCCAAATACTTGTAAGGGCGTCATTTTCCATAGGGATTTGGCCGCTCTGGATGAGGCTGAAATTTTGGAAGGAATGAAGGACCAAGGAATTGTTGATGTTCAAAGTATGACCAGGATGAGAGAGAACACGAGAGAGAAATTTGGCTTGTGTTTCCTGACTTTTGCTTCAGCCCAGATTCCGGAAACGGTAAAGATTGGATATGAAATTGTTCACGTTAGACCATACATTCAGAAACCGATGCGTTGTTTCCGCTGCCAGAAATTCGGACACACAGCATTGAGGTGCTTCAATAAAGATTCATTCACTTGTGGTAAATGTGCAGGTAGGCACGAGACTGAGTTGTGTTCAGAGACAGTCTTCAGGTGTGCTAATTGTGGCGGCCCCCACCAGGCAAGTGCAGGTGACTGCAGGAGCCTTAAAGTGGAGACTGAAGCAATGGCATACATGAGGGCTCATGATGTTAGTTATGGTGAGGCAAAGAGAAAGGTGGAGGGGGTTAACCAAACTCCCACAATTTCCTATGCTGCAACTATGACTGGCACCACTGCTCCTGTAACTACAACAAATGTTAACGTGGCTATCCAAGCTAAAGATAATGAAATTAAAGACTTAAAGGATACTGTAAACAAATTAACGCAGCTAGTAGAAAGTTTGACAAAGAAATTAGAAGTTGTTGAATCAACCCAGCAAAAGAAGCACCACAAAGCTGATGATACCGTATCAGCTTCTAAATCTCATGTTCTCGCTCAGGTGACTCCCATGAAGCCTACATCCGGGAGTCGTCCGGTTCGTCGCGAGACGAGCCGTTCGAGGACTGGCTCTGTACCTCATGGAGAGGAACAGGCGATGGAGACTACCGTCGCGAAACCTGCCCGCGGGAGGTCCCCGGGAAGTGCAGGGGAGGAAGAGGGTCTTCCCTCCCAGCACAAAAAGGTTCGGCCAGACGAACAAGGCTCCAAGAAACCCCATAAACAGCGATAATCTTCGCGCTAACCATACTCCAATGGAACTGTCGAAGTCTTAGAGCTAGATTAAATGAACTCAAACTTTTGGCTTGTTCTTACGCTGCCGATATTATTGCCCTTCAGGAAACTCATCTGAACGACCAAGTCGAAGACGAGGTTGTTCAGCTTCGGAACTACAAGTTAATTAGGAGGGACCGTGGGGGGAGGGGTGGAGGTGGAGTGGCAATCTACATCCGCCATAACCTCCCTTTCACTGATGTGCCCTGTAATTTTCCTCTGGAAAGTGTCGCTTGCAGAGTAAAATTCGGTGGCACCTACCTGACTATCTGTTCTGTCTACTGTCCTCCTGATACAGTAACTTATGATGATGTTTTTGATCTACAGGACAGTCTGCCCTGTAGAAAATTAATTGTAGGTGATTTTAATGCTCATCATACGTTATGGGGTTCCCTGCAGGATGACAGAAAGGGGGAACAGATGGCTAGGCTAATCAGTGATTCCAATTTGGTTCTTCTGAATGACGGTAGTCCGACGAGAGTTGATGATAATACTGGTAATTTTAGCGTTCTTGACCTATCTCTGGTCTCCCCATCAATTGCTGCCTCTTGCCAGTGGCTACCCATTGATGACTCATTGGGAAGTGACCATTTTCCTATTGTGATTAAATTTAAAAGCGACACTATTAAAAAGCCTTCAGCACCTAAATTTAACGTAAAAAAAGCAGACTGGGTGTCCTTCACAAAGGGTGTCAATATTGAAATTGTTGGAGAAACCATTGATGATAAAGTAAATAATATTCAAGATAATATCCTCAAAGCCGCAATGGCAACAATTCCTAAGACTTCGGTAGATAGCACAAAGCATAGAATTCCATGGTGGACGCCAGATTGCCGCAGGGTACTGTGTGAGAGAAATAGAGCCTACAGGCTTTTCAAAAATCGCATTAGTGATGAGAACTTTCGCAAGTTTATTTTCGCAAGTATAAACTTGCGAGAGCTAGGGCTCGTCGAACCATCAGACAAGCCAAACGAGACTCCTGGCGATGCTTTGTCTCTAGCATTAACAGTGAAACATCAATATCCCAAGTCTGGTCCACTGTAAGAAAATTAAATAAGAAAAAAATCTCTAATAAAATTACCAACATCACTTTTAATAACATCAATTATGACGAACCTAGAGACATTGCTAACGCCCTCACCAGGCAGTTCTCTTTTGCTAGCAGCTCTGAAAATTACCATCCAGCTTTCCTGCCCATCAAGGAAGCATCAGAGTTGCAGCATATTGACTTTGCCACAGGAGATGAATTAGATTACAACAGTGATCTAACAATGCAAGAGCTTGTCCAAGCCCTAGGAGCCTGTAGTGGAACATCCCCAGGACCCGATGAGATTCGGTATGAGATGATAAAGCATCTTGATCATGATTCCATGATCAAGATGTTGCAAGTGTTTAACAAGATTTGGAGTGGTCACACCTTTCCAAACTCGTGGCACTTTGCACATGTCATTCCCATACCGAAAGGAGGGGGGGACCCCAGATCGACTTCATCGTATCGCCCTATTGCGCTCACAAGTTGCTTATGCAAGGTCATGGAACGAATTGTTAATCGTAGGCTATTGCATTTTTTAAATTCCAGGAATTTGCTGGTTGACGAGCAGTGTGGCTTCCGTAAAGGTCGCCAGACGCTCGATCAGCTAGTGAACCTGGAAGTTCAAATTCAAGAGGCATTTGCCAAAAAACAATTTTTGATTGCAGTATTTTTAGACATTGAAAAAGCCTACGACATGACTTGGCGACATGGCCTCCTCAGGAAACTATATGCGATGGGATTACGCGGTAACCTGCCCTTTTTTGTTAACAATTTCATTTCTGACAGAACTTTCTCTGTCAAGCTTTTTTCGGACACAGTCACTTTCTCGGACATATTTGTCCAGGCAAATGGGGTGCCCCAGGGGAGTGTTCTGTCTCCGACCTTATTTCTATGTATGATCAATGACATTCTACCAGCTCCTCCTCGAAATCTTAAATACTCACTGTACGCCGACGACTGTGCGATATGGCACTCCAGCTGTAATGCAGAGTTTTCGGCAACTCGGATCCAATTGGCACTGGATTTGATTCACAATTGGGGCCTCTAGTGGGGTTTTAAGTTTTCAGTAAGAAAGAGTGTAGGGGTTATTTTCACTCATAGGAAGAAGTCAGACGTCAGGCTGACTATGGGTGTCAACCCCCTACCTATTCAAAATTCTACTAAATTTCTTGGACTGCATTTTGACAGTCGACTGACATGGCGAGTCCATGTCAGTCAGTTAAAAATTAAATGTTTAAAAGCACTCAATTTGCTGAAGTGCATTTCTGGTACTCAATGGGGAGCAGATAGGAAGTCATTGCTAATGCTATATAAATCCCTGATTAGATCTAGAGTAGATTATGGGTCAATAGTGTATGGTTCGGCATCTGAGTCTGTGTTGAAAGGTTTGGATGTTGTGCAGAATGCGTGTTTGCGTGTGTGTCTTGGAGCCCTACGTTGCACTCGAATCGAGCGTCTAGAGGTGGAGTCACAAGTGCCTCCCCTCCGATTGAGACGAGATCAACTACTATTAGTATACTGTGCTAAGAAATCCAGGGTGCCGAGTCATCTTCCCGGGAATGCCTTGCTACGGCAACAGCACCCGGGGGGCCATGGCGCTAGGCCCCTGGCAGAGGGACCGAGTCGTCCGTCCGGGAACCCCTGCGCCCCAGGGGGCACTGGCGTGAGGCCAATGGGGACCAGGCCCCAAGTTCAGGTACCCGGGGAGCCGAGTCATCCTCCCGGTAATGCCTTGGTGAGGCATTTGCAGCCGGGGGGCCATGGCGATAGGCCCCCGGAAGGGCCGAGTTATCCGCCTGGGCGTCGCACGGCCCCGGAGGGCACTGGCGTGAGGTCCCTCAGAGCAAGACTCCACGACCTCGTAGAGTGTGTCGGTATAGAATTATCAACAATCGATTCCCTGGTTTTAGTAAATATTGCACCCTGGGTAACACCCCCCTTCACTATTGTGGATTCCTGGCTACCAGGGGTTAAATCCCGGGTGCCGGAGGTGGAGGTACACCAGAGGTTTCGTGAGATAATTGTTCAACATCTTTCATATTTCCATCTGTATACCGACGGTTCCAAGACGGATGAATGTGTGGGTGCAGGTGTATGGTCGACTGAATGTCAGTTAAGATTCAGACTGCCGATTCATACATCTATTTTTCTTGCTGAACTTTTTGCTATTAATAAAGCTTTGGATTTTGCCCTATCGACGACCCACGATAGGATAGTTATTTTTACTGATTCATTAAGTTCACTTCAAGCTATTAAATCCTTAAATACAACTAACAACGAAATACAGGGTAATATCATTAGTAAGCTGTTTTGTGCCAATAAATCAATCAAGCTAATATGGGTACCTTCACATTATGGTATCTATGGCAATGAACAGGCTGATATACTAGCCGGGTCAACTGTTGATCTGGACCTTAGCATAGTCCGTACGGATCTCAGGTGTTTTGTTTCCCTCATTAAGTCTCGAATTCATCTCCTGTGGCAAAGGCAGTGGACCAGATTAAACATCAGTAATAAAGTAAAAACACTTATCGAACCCTGGGCTACGTCATCATGGCGTAGTCGCAGGGACGAGGTGGTGTTGGCCCGACTAAGGGTTAACGCCACATGGTTAACCCACCTAGAACCATATGTCAATAGAAATTTTCCCCCCATGTGCCCAGCATGCACATCAATAATGTCCAGTCGGCGGCAAAAGTCCTGTCGCCTCACTTGCTTCATCGAGGTAAGCAATGTTCATAGACTCGAGATTATTATGTGTAGAAAACGTGCATATTTCTCGAGTCCATGAACACTGCCTGTCTCGGTGAAGCAGGTGAGGCGACAGGACTTCTGCCGCCGACTGTCCATCAGTCACTTAATAATTTTTTGTACAGATTATGAACATCAAAGAAGAAAAATTAAACAATATTTTCAAGTTAAAAAAATGGCTTTCACCATAGAAAATATTCTATCAGATGATAAGAATATTATAAACAAACTGATGAGTTTTCTGAGGGAGACAAAACTTTATGACCTTATATAGATTGATATAATAAAATGGATCCAATGGCTTAATGATCTTTGGCTATATGCCTCTGGTCGATAGCCAAGAAATCCAACAAGTAGTAGTAGAATGCAGGTTGTGTGTGTGGTGCCTGCCATTCGTCTCTGGTCAGGGATTACGTATCACGAGTGTACACACACACACACACACACACACAATGTATATTAGACCTTTCCAAATATATAATACATGATGGGAATGACACACAGTATATTAGACCTTTCCAAATATATACACGACGGGATTGGAAGACTGTCACACACACATACACACATATATTGTACAATAGAAAAAAACTAAGGATTAACGATAGTTGGCATTGTTAATTTTTATTAGAAGTTTTTGAGGGTGTAAGGATGCATTAAACGCTAGTTCCTCCAAACTATGCCAGGAAACAGACCACCTCAAGTGTTACTAGAGGGGGATTTAATTCATGGCATATTTTGGAGGAATCAGTAGCCCTCCAATTCACTCACAACAGATGACCGATTCTCTTATAATGGACCAAACAAACGGCCAAACTGCCTTGTTAGTTAGACACTTCCACCAAGATTTCATTCAAAGTCAATGATAGATAATATTATTAGTAATTATTATGCTCGCGCTAGGTTAGGTTAGATTACGTTAGTTCCATATCTGGTAAAATGAGCTGGAATAGAGAATAAGACTATTTCCATGGATGATTATCCCATGGTTAGTTTTATCGCTATAACCCAAGCGCTATTCTCCTTCAGACCTCCATAATTTTGGCCCAGCAGTAATTTATTATGTAATTTGACAACAAACCAAATAGCCAAATATTTAGTATTAAAGGTCCTGTGTGTTACTAGTAAAGAAAGTCGCAATGAATTAAAAAAAAAAAAAAGTAAAAAAAGTCAGACTTAAAAATTAATCAGGATAAATGGAAGCAGACGAGAGCGGGAGTGTTGATTCCTCGTGTCCGCTAGAGGCGCCACCGTCACAACCAGCCAAAGCGACGACACCAAAATAATCTTGAGTGGCCTATCCTTCTCCCAGTACTAGAAATCAAGGTGAGAAACGGTGGGAACAGAGGTGATGATGGAGGACCGGTGTGCTAGCTGGCTCAGTTTACATTCGACAATAAAAGTGAATAGAAGTGCGGAAGATAAGTGTAGTGTTCGTTTATTTGTAGTTTTATTTGTTGGTTTTTTATTTGCGATTTGCGGAGTTTGTCTTTGTGCTTAGTTTATGAAGCAGAAGCTTTTAATTATCGATGTTGAACTCCATTTACATTAGAATATTTCCATACGTCTGGTCTTTATGCCCAATAATTGAGTGAGGTTTGATCAAAATCTGTTCCTAATGTTCTTCATTAACCAATATAGTGGTTACATAAATTTACAGCAATTTTTCAGGAACATTTTTGTAAATTACATATGTCCGCGACTGTACATAGAGTAATAACCTATGTGTCGTGCCATAGCTTTTAATTCGGTATTGGTGTTTGTTGTATTATGAAAATCTACCCAGATGTCGAGTTGGCTTCTGTTACCAGTGTACAGTGAGTTGTATGGAAGCCTGCTAGGCTCTAAAATGTACAGTCGGCGGCAAAAGTCCTGTCGCCTCACTTGCTTCACCGATGCACGCGATGTTCATACTCGAGATTATTAAGTGCAGAAAACGTGCGTATTTCTCGAGTCCATGAACACTGCATGTCTCGGTGAAGCATGTCAGGCGACAGGACTTCTGCCGCCGACTGTAACATTAACTCTCCTGTAAGTGGTATTTGAAGTGGGAAGGAGTAAATTTGAAAAGTGTGAACTAAAATGGTGTTCAAAAGATTCATACAGTGTAGAAAATAAACCGAATCTTGTTCATGTGTCATAATATAGAAAACAAACCGGATCATTATCAGTTCATGTTTATCAGGAGTTGTAAGTGTGTTAATCATTGATGGCATTGAGGTGAAAGATGGTTTACTTGGTCCTACACCGTAACTACTACAAAAATTGGTTCTAGATTCTCGAATGTGTTGATCAACGATAAAAATTAACTAAGATGTTAGGCTCAAATGTGCCAAAGGTAAAAAAAGGAAGCACACGCGTTATATCTTCATCAATTAGATTTATATTGTGCATGAATTGTTAAGGTAAAGTCTCTTTTCGAACTTTTAAAATTCCTGTTTAAAAGCTGACTCAAGAGTTCAAAGGAAATCTTCTCGAAAGTTCACAGGTATCTCTAGCGTAACTGTGTGTTGATATTACTAAACAAAAAATCACGGTGACAAGTGAATGAAGGAGAAATTGCTTCTACGTTGAGCAGTCTTGATAAGTATTAATAGTAGTGAAGTCAAAGTGTTCCCTTTAAGTTCAGTACATGCAGCAGTGTATTGTATGGTTATCAATAAGTAGAAATTAGATATCTATAAAAGACTGAACTACATTGCTCGATAAAACTCAAAGCGACGAAACAAACTCCACTCTTCGCCACTAATACTACTTATTCACACCCCTCACTACTACTCCACACCACTCTCTACTCGAGGCCACCGATAATTAGGCCTGTAGGATCCTCCGTGTAGGATCCTCCGTGACGTCAGCAAGAGAGGGGTTATAGGCTCCTCACGCTCTCCACCACGCAGTGGATAGGCAAACACTCGCCTCTCACTTTCATTTCACAGTACATTTTTTCCCTAATTTCCTTTCTTCGCTTCCTTTTAGTGAAGTTGATCATACTAGTTATATCATCATATTTAATGTTCTATTTAGAGTTCGTTCAGAAATATCTACGAGTATACAAATGAATATAAAAATCGCACACACAAAAGACTGGTATAAAGAAAATAACCTTGCATACACAGCTATTTTAATTGCTGCAGATACGTTTCAAAAGGTTATATGCATATATCTGTATGGGTGTAGTACATACATACAATTGTTTCTCAAATTGGCTAATACTTATCCAGTGTCTGTAGTTTCCTCTTTGTTCCTAAACTTTTTTGTTTCTTTTTATATATGCTACAATATTATTTTCTTTGGCACAATAATTATTTAAAATATCATATGCCAGCATTCTCTCTATTTTTCCAATGCTATGTCCATTATCACAGAAATCACTAGGAAACGGAGCATCATCATCTCCCAAAGCAATTATTGTCGGTTTTGTTGCTAGATTTCTTTGACTGGTAGCGCTGCGAAAAGTGGGCAACTCGAGTAACTTCGTAATGACAATGTAGTTGTACATAACAATGTTTGCAGTTATACTAGATGGATATATAAGAGAACCCATGTTAATCCCAGCCACATAGCTATGACTTTCAGGAATTTCTTCACCACTATCTTGACATGTCATCATTTCTTTACAAGAGATTCATTTTATTTTCTTTGTAACGGCATAACAACAATAACTGGGAGGCAATCATTACACTTGTCAATGTCTTCCTTTGTTACTTCAACAGATTCATGATAAAAGCCAATGTCGAGTTGCTCACCTATCTGTACTTCCTCAAGGTCTACTTCTTCAAAATTCTTTAAAAATACTATCTGGTTATGAATGCGTAGGCCTAAACCATGCTTTACAACAGTCATCTTTCTTATTTTCTTTTCGCATACCAATATCTGCCGTACAGAAATATTGTCATTTCCACCAGATAACTGACGGTACTGCCCAAACCTTGCTTCTAAATTGTCTGTTTAAAATTTTCCGGTTAATATGTAGCTCATATTTAATTCATTTATGCAGTAATTGCTAATTTCTAACATTGCATAAGTTGTATGTCTCAGAGCTCTCAAAGTTTCTTTGGTCAGTTTTCCTGAGCTTTCTGTTAGTGAATCCCACATATCTAACCAAGTAAGGAAACTGTATAGGAACTGATATCTTTCGGCATCGGGTTAGATAATGGGCGAGAAAATTTATCATTCAGCCTAATACCTTTAAAGGAGCTTTTTACATTCATCACGTTCCACCACTTATGAATAACTTCTATAAATCCACCAACATCAGCAGAGAATGGTAGGTTATGCTGTTTACCTAAAGTTAGCAGGGCTTGTACAACATATTCATTATGATCTGAAGAACTAAACTTACATTTTTTCTCTAGACTAGAGGGATTTAAAGCTTTCAGGCTTAGCCTATATGAATACTTCAGTAATTAATCTTTCTCTAAGACATACAGTCTTCGCAAAGTACTGAAAGGAGCATACATTATCCTCATGTCATCATAAGATTTTTCCTCTGAAAACTGCGGGGATCTCCTTGTTTTTTGGTTATCTTTCTGTCCAAGCCAATTATTTCTTATGCACTTTAATAGGTGGACGGCATCATAAATGAAAAAAAAAAGAGGTCTGGTACTTTGTGCTGGATGCTGATATACAATCGACAATTTCGGTGGATCAGTGAAATAAGATACAGCCCTCCCGTTAAAATTAATTGGTTTATTGTCCGTCACTATGCTGATCACTCTGAAGCCTATATTCTCTAGCCCTAATATGACGGTCATAATATCGTGCAGTGTCTTAGCCTTCATGATTTTAGTGGGAATAATGTACACAACATCTTTAAATTTTGAGGCAATACTGTTAAGCATAAACACATACGCAGTAGTTGCAAAACAAACTGCATCACTGTCAAATGCGGAACCTACAATGTTATCTAAAAATGGTTTTAAATGAATCTCGTCAACCATGAGTGTAACTGTTTTATCACAACGGAGTAGTGTCTTAAACTTTTGTTCAATATACATGAGAAAGTTGCTGTTGTGTTGTTCACTATAGCTGGGTTACCCTGCTGTTCTTGCTTGGTGTGAAATCTTTCCTCTTGATAGCCCGCACCCATTTTCGAGATAACTCTTCATCTTTCGGGAAGGAAAATGCTGGTACTCTGGGTCCTGATCTGTAGTTTCCCTTGCAATTTGGGACCACACGCGTGTTAGGCATCCCTTAAATGCTTCAACTGATAATAATGCAGGAGGTATCACCAATCACAGTACTTTAAGAGAATTTTTGGAACGAAAAGTGAGGTACTGAGGGTACACCTGCACTCAGACAGCTAGCACTCCCTTAGTCTACGTCATCAGGTCATCCTCGACAATGTGTGCAGGCCTGTATATCGATGGCCTCGCTCTACTACACACCGCTGATGACTATACCACGGTCGAGTTAGTAAGGTCTGGCGGTGCGCAGGCTGGGGTGTGAAATGAGGGGGAAAGCAGCATCAGTTGAGCCCAAAGTCATGTGACGTTCTAACCTGAGACGGAGACTATACCTACTTTGTCTCCTGTCAACGGAGGATGAAGTGTGAGTGTTATTGGATTCCTCTACCAGACTCCAGATTATTTCAATGATGGTTTGCCTCGGAAATTCAAAATCCTTTCGTTGTCAGACCCTGTCTGGCAGTACAGTACATTCTGGTACACTATAACAGATATTCATTTTTCCATCTACATCTATCGTCTCGTCTTTGCCCCATTTTTCTTATTTCTGCTTCAACTATCTCCTTTCTCTTCTCTTTTATTGATGACAATTCACCAAATCCAGTTTTCATCCTGAGTAGGCTACTTTGAGCTGATCAGCAAAGTTTTCTGTTGTGGCATAAATTTTGTTTAAACTGTACTCGACTTTTCTTAAATTTGTATGGATTAAATTTCATTGGCAGCATTTTCCTTTAATCCTGTTTCTTCTTGGGTTATGAGAAACTGTATGTTTACTATCTCTGCTTCGTTTCTCTCGTCTTTTCAAGTTGTCAGTTTGTTTTCAATAGCTACACTTCCAGTAGAACAGATATCCTCCATCACTAACCATATGACTATGCAGTATACCGAGTATACCATACATTGAACATTTTCACGTTCGGTGCATATTTGTAGGGTTTGGGTGCCCCTTCAGACCCGTGCCATTCTTAAGCTGTCGCTTCTATCCGGACCTTGCCTGCGGGGATGTGGGCAGTACTATAAGGTCTTGGTTATGGCGCCCCTTCAGACCCAAGACTTTCAAAATATTCCAAACTTATTTCTCCTCTCCTTCAATGTATTGATGGGGATTCACGGGTTTTAGCTCCCCTTCTGAACCGTGCTACTTGTCTTCAATTGTTTACGCCCTTTACGGCACTGTCCCTCTTAGGCCTCCGTAGACTATCATTCATGCCTGCGCAAACGAGTTGACTGTGCCATCATTTAAATTTGCCACACACTAGCAAGAAGACTGAGCAGTCACCAGGCATAGGGTAGATTCCACAGTGGTTGCTATTGGTTTGTAAGCACACAAACGAAAGAATGTTAGCCGTGTAAATGACTTACGGGTGAAATATTTAATTAATTTGGTGAGTAAACTATACAGTGATCATCATTATCTAACTGTTGGATAGTTTTTGTAAATGTGGATACTCAGCTTATGGAAAATAATGAAGCCTTACAGGTGTGGTTGGTTGGGAACCTACAAACCAATAACACTGTGGGATCAACCCATATCATGCATCACTGTACAGGGGTGGGTGTGATTGACCAAAAGCTTGTTGGATAATGTTCAGTCACTTGCGCAAAAACCATCAATCACACCCACACACGACGGTTATGCCTGCACAACCACCCAGTTTGCACAGGCATGATTAATAGTCTATGGTTTGCGCAAATGACTAAACCATATCCAATAAGCTTTTCGTCAATCACACGCTTGTACAGTGATGCATGATACTGTGTGGTGACTGCTCAGTCTTCTTGCTGGTGTGTGGCAATTTTAAATGATTGCAGTCACCTAGATTGCGCAGGCATGAATGATTGTCTATGAAGGCCTTGAGAATGCCTGTGGTGATGTTCAGTATCATTAGGGTTATGGTACCCCTTCGTACCCGTACTACTGTTAGACTGTACACTCGCCAGCACTGCCGCGTGGTACAAGGGCTCGCACTTATTCAGATATGTAGCACTACTGTGATTATTTAACTCTAAACAATCCAAGTGTGTGAGATGGAGTATCCTCGATACACTAGCACATGAAGTGAACTTTGTTGTTTAAGGAACTAAATCACTTAAATCTCTTAAAAATGTGAGCCCCTGTACCACGCAGCAGTGCTGGCGACTGTACCTCCTAAAGTGATTGCAGTTGTTGGAAGTTCCTCAAGCTGTTTGGCAGAGTAGCCCCAAGTCCCTGAGGAAGGCTGAACAGGGCTTTCCCGCAGTGCCCTCAGAGTGTATGTTGTGTTGTTAGAGAGTGTAGTTGTGTGTATTGCAGTCTTCCATACTGTTTTATTGAATGGGGTGCTATGTTGCATCCTGTATAGGCATCTACAATGGCTCCATCCAGCCTCTTCTGATATTTCAGAAGGGCTGGGTGGTGGCCACATCGCAGCCTGGCCAGGTGGACTCTGTCCTCACAAGGAAGGGGGATTCAGATGGGTGGATGTCGGGAGGTCGTGCATGCAGCTGAGTGTTGTGTTTGAATGGATTGGCGAGGTATTTGAGTATGGATATGTTTCTGGAGACTGGTTTGGGGAGGGCAGGGTGTAAGAGATGATAGTATTTGTGTATGGTATTGTGTACTGGGTGTTATTTTGATGTTCCTTAGCATGTGTGGGTGTTCTGCCAAGTAGTATAGTGGGTTTGTGGAGGCTGCAGCAAGTGTTCGTGTGCCTCGTGGCAAGGTGGTCCTTGATCTTGAGGACTTTGGTTTCATGGCGTATGTGGTCTGTAGGTGTGGTAGTTGTGCAGCCTGTGATTATCTTTAAGGCGGTTCTGTATGGTCTGAAGGGTGTCGAGATGACTGAGGTTTGAGGCCCAGGCAGGGCTTGTATAATCAATCACTGATCGGATAAATTGTTTGTACACTGGTTTCTTTGTGTCCAAATGTTGTGCTGGCAAGTGATCCGAGGACATTAAATCTTTGCATGCCTTTTTTTCATGATTGTGATGTGTTGTTTGAATGCCATAGATGTGTGTGTGTGTTATGCCAAGTATTTTGGGTGTGTGGGTGTGTGTGCTATAGGTGTTTTGGTGTGTAGCTGTGTTCAGCTTTCCAGTTGGTGAGGAGTGTGACGGTTGACTTGGTGGGTGCTATTATAAGTCTGTCTGTGGTGAACCAGGCATCAAGTGTGTTGAAGTAGGGTTGGAGAATGCGAGTGGCTGTCTAAATTTGTGTGCACATGTGAGTGTTATGTCGTTTGCGTAGGAAGCTACGTGTATTTGTGGTGCCAGGGGTGTTGGTAGGTCATTCATGTAGTTTAAAATAGTGGGTGACGGTACAGATCCTTGGGACACCGTTGGTGAAACTTCTAATGTTTGCTGACTGACCAGCAAATGTAACATAGGCAACTCTTCCTCCCAAGAAGCTAGCTAGCCAACTTTTTGTGTTGTGCTCGTTTGTGTTGTATGTTTTGGATGACATCGAATGCTTTGCTGATATCCAATGCGACGAGGAGTGTTCTGTGTGGGGGTCTATCGGAGTTGATGCCATCATACATTTTTTTGAGGTCAGTGAGAAGTGTTTGTTGAGGGTAGTGGTCTGAAACCATGTTGTGAGGATGCAAGGGGTGTGTGCGGTGTGAGGAGACGCTCAGTAACTTTGGAGGGGGTGCAAAGGAGGGTGATGGGACGGTGAGATTATGAGGGTAGTGTGGGATCCTTTTTGGGTTTGGGGATAGTGATGATATTTCCATACTTCCAGATGTTGGGTATTTTGTTGTGCGAGTAGCACAGTGTATTTGGTATTTTATTAAGTGCTTGTATGCCTTGTGGTTCAAGGTGTATGTTACTGATGTCAGGGCCACAGGCAAACGAGTGCTTCAGGTTGTGGAAAATGTGATTTGTATGACTGTTTGTGTGTGAATGGTGCAATGTCCATGGTCGGAGTCGGTGGTGAAAAATGTCTCTAACGTCTGATAACTCTTCGGTCTTCAGGGTGAGTCTTGTACGGTAGAGGTGCTGGTGTTTTTGTAATAAAGTGTGTTGATAAACCTTTGCCAATTTAGTGTTTTCTGTTCTTTAATTTTGTTTATTTAGTGCTTGTATTTGGTGTACAATGTGTTGTGCAAGAGGAGTTGGGATGTGTTAAGTGTCTCGTTATCTGATCAGGCCTTGGTATATAGTTGGGGTTGTTTTCTTCTGTTTCCTCTAGGGATGTGTTGTTTGTCTGCGTTTTGTATAATTGTATTGAATTTTTGTACAGTAGTGTTTGTGATGGGTGTACTGTTCAGTGTTTTGTTTCGGTAGTGAAGGCTTCCCAGTTGGCTCTCATAATTTGAAGTACTTTAATAATAAAACCTAGAAGTCTAGTTTGTAGTTATTTCGGTATGGAGTTTTTGGAGGTTCAATATGTAAAATAGGTTTAATTTTATTCTGGTCGGTAAGCTAATATCAGTTTCTCCTTCGTTACTGAAATTAGAAGAAAGAATAAGTCTGTTTAGTACTTTAACAAGTTTTACTGTATATGAAGGACCTTGTGATAGTGTATGAAAATTGAAGGCTTCAGATTCCCCCTGACCATGCCACGAAACGAGCTCCTTCCATATAAATGGAGTTTAGTGGCATTATTTGAAGGACACTTTACCTCCAATTTTATGACTACATCACAGGGTCCAATAAAAGGAGTCCATGAGTGTTGAATAAGAAGTGTGGTAGTGTTGCTTTGTTAAATATGTGAACTAGAAATAACCAGAGTTCGAATAAGGGAATTTTCCAAATCATTCTCAACGTTGAGAGAGGTTTAGAATACTCACTTTTCGAACTCTGTTCAGTTGCTCTCTAACACTCCTTGGACCCTGGTCCACCACTATCACCCATGGCTGTACAGTCGGCGGCAGAAGTCCTGTCGCCTCACTGAGACGCACAGTGTTCATGGAGTCGAGAAAAACGCACGTTAACTACACCTAATAATCTCGAGTCTATGAACATCGTGTGCCTCGGTGAAGCAAGTGAGGCGACAGGACTTTTGCCGCCGACTGTACGTATGGCAACTGGCAAGCGGCCTGAGATCGCGGAATATTTTTAACTAACTCAAGACTGAAATGCTTTCACATACTATAAACTTAATATTGACTATTTCTGAACTCCTGAGTGCATCTTTCCCGGGCAACGCCGGGTACCTCCGCTAGTTGTTATATAAAACTAACACACGAGTTGGGAGTAGAATCGGAAAAATAAATAAAATAGTAAAAATACACGACGTATTCCGCTATTGAATTTAACAAGTTTCAAAATGTGGTATTAATCAGTTAAGCAAAGGATGCTATTAATTGTATTTGCACAAGATCATAACGACATATTTAGTCTTGAACAATTAAGTCTTGCACCATCCCCCTTCATTCAAAGCTTCCGCCACCTTTTCACCCATCTCGGTTAACAAGGTATTCCCTAAATCAAAATGATCTTTCATTTTCACCTATTCGTTCAAACTTCTAAAGAAGTTTTATTCCCTTTGTTACTAAATTGTGGAAAAAAACTCGCAAATAACGTTGTCAATGCTGAAAATTTGCTTATATTTAAGAGTTAAATAATTTGTTTCGGTAATTTTATTTTTTTTTAGGTTTGATATGCCCCCGTTGGGACCCTTTGTGTGTATAGTAACAATACTCTCCAGCGGGGCCTACTCGATTTTCTATATTAATAATAATCATAGAGCACAGTTGGACACGTGATCCTATGGAATTTCATACTGGGAGGAGGTGAGCATGTACAGCCACAATCAAATATCCACAGACACTTTCCTTCCATCGTAGTAAATATCTTGGTAATAAAGAACAATACGTGTGATATTGCAGCACCTCATAACAATAATTGAGGGGGTTGAGTTTACGTAAGGCGTTGTATGATTATATTTTGATATGATACCGATATATTTGCACGATGGAAGGAAAGTGTCTGTGGATATTTGATTGTCGCTTTACCACGAATTCCTGTGTCCATCTATATATTGCTTGTATCAGTAAAAGTATTGTTAGCTGATGTTAGGTTTATTATTGTCAAGAGCCATAACAAGTGTTTAGGTCTGTTTTGAATACTTACTCAGGAGCCATAATAAAAATAAGTATCCAGGTCTGCTTGGAATAGCCAGACGATAGTATAAATAAATTTTCTCCAGCAAGTATAGAAGAGATATAATAATTGGTTCCCTTGTATGATAGCATATTTCAACACCTGGATAATTATGACTCGTGACTGTACACTAGTGAATGTTGTGTAGCATTAATGGATTTCTGTGTTCCAGGTATATAGAGACCAAGGCAGCAGGTGGAGTGAGTCAAAGTACTTACAAACGATGGCTCCTCAAAGTCCCCTCACACGATGGCCAAATGCATACCAAGTACAATATACAGCATTCGTAGCACGTACAGTTGGCCACATGAATTCGTACAGAGGCTGTTGTTTTAGAAGGTTCTCTAACGTACAGATACTGTAAGACTACGTAACTGGAATACATAATTATTAGGTTTGTTATTTTCTTAATAGTCATTTGGTAGACCAGTCATTGCAGTACTTCCAGAATAATGGCCTCTCCATATAGCCTGTGTAAGAATTCCTGTGGCCAACTGTACAAGCCTGAGGGAAAACGGTTCATTGGCAACTGTCTAAAAACTCCCACCACCACCTCCACCTCCCTCCTTCACACTAGTTCCTTAAACATATCACTGGTTCTATTTCATTTTCAAACCAGTGACAAATTGAAGTGGAAGCTTCGTTTTAGACAGTTGGAACTGGACAATTTTTTGTTTTCCCTATACACTAGGGTCTTTACTAGAGTTTATTTGGTAAGAATTTGTCCATTTGCAAAATACTTAGCATGAATATGTCCACTTGTTAATAATGTAAAGTATTAATGGAGTTTGTGTTTCAGGTACATGTGGAGTTTGGAAGCAGGTACAATCAGCCTTGAGTACTTACACAACTGCGCAAGTACTTCGACAGTATGATGGTATGAGTGTTGAACGTCTTCCGAGTAGTGACGTGATGAACCTTCCCCCCCCCCCTCAAGTACTTAATGGAGTGGTGTGTACGCACCAGTGCACATGTTTACCAATGTAGAGGTGGTCCAGCCTTTATATCAGACAGCACGCACTGGTGTGTGGGGTCCCTCTCCTTACATCCTGGAGGAACCCCCTTCCCCCAGATGGCATTCTTAAGGGGGGAAGTATTAACCCTGCAGGTTCCCGAAAGGCGCCTGAAGGACCCCCGTGGGGCCTTTGGGCCCCGTGGGGGGGTCCAAGGGTTGTCCTGCGGTGAGCGCAAGGGTTTAGCCATCCACTTGTATTAAAGTAGCATATCTCTACTTTGATATGCCTCTTTTTTTTTCTTCTTCTTCTTCTTTCTTCCTTCGAAAAAAAAAAAAATTGTACATGTAGGAGTGAGTGTTCTCCGGACGCTCTTCGAATTAAAATCTGAACAGAATAAGAGTTCATATGGGAAATATGTTTTATAACCCCGAGGTGATGGTACAGTCGCGGCAATTAGTCCTTGTCCAGGGTGTAAGGGGAAGTCTGTTCAAGGACTATGTGCCGCGACTGTACAGTTGCAAAAATAAGACTGTAAATATAATGACTTGTTATCCCTAGTGTGTCATCATTATATTTAAGAATTGAGTATTTATTTCTCTCGTGTATTCAATATGCCTGCTGGCAAGTTCTCCATCTGGTAACACTGCTAAATAAGTTCATTGGTCAATGCGTCGATATGTAGCATATTCTAGTGAATTAGAATTACTGTATCTATTCTACTCTTGCATTTATTACAGTTTATGATGCCTTTTGTTACGGCTCTAGCCTGAGTGATATGAAGCAGGAGCTACGAGCTCAAGTGGGGATTCGACAATACCTCGTTTGCTAGTTTCCCGTGACGTAAACACCTCCCTCCAATTAGTTCCCCCCCCCCCCTGAGAGAGCTGGTCGGCCGGTGGAGAGACAGTCAGTGTCACAGCAGTCCACCATTCATTCAGTCACACACAGCCATGGCCCTGTCAACACATCTACCAGCTAACACCACTTCTCCTGCCGACCGTCTTGTTGGCAGGGTGAAGTGGTTCAACCACCTTCAGGGCTATGGCTTCATTACCGCTAACAACAAGGACTACTTCATCCACAGGGAGGACATCCTTCTCTCTGCCGCCACCACCTCACCACCATCCTTGAGGGACGGAGAGGAGGTGTCCTTCACTGTGGAGGAAAGGAGGAAGGGCGTGTAGGCTACCACCGTAGCCGGACCTGATGGTGGGCAGGTTCTGGGCTCACTCCACGCCCGTGGGAGGAGGACGGCCGACGTCCAACCACCTCTGCAGCGACGGCAGCAGCAGGCAGACCTCGTCACCGTCTGCACTAAGACTGTTGTTGCCTTAGCTGCCGAGGGACTAGGGCGTCTGTCCGACATCCTCCAAGACGTCTTCAGGAGAAATGGCTTGCCACCGATCGCCATTTCTCCTGAGCTACAACCACCCACCACCACCACTACCACTACCACTACCAAGAAGCGAGGCACCCTCCCTGTATCCGGCCCACCCCCGTCGCCGGTTAATGCTGCCTCGCCCACTCAACCGGGCGAACAGTGGGAGGGCGCCATCGCCACCACCACCGCCATCGCCACCACCACCACCACCGTCATCGCCACCACCACCGCCGTCGTCACCACCACCATCACCGTCGCAACCACCTATGTCGCCACCACCACAGGAGATGGAGACGGAGGAGGAAGACGACGACGACAAGGAAACCAGGGCCTCCACCACCACCACCGGAAGTGAGAGTGAACTGGAGGACGAAGGGGAACGCCGGAAGAGGAAGAGGAAGAGGAGGGGGAGTAAGGACAGGAAGACAGCTGAGCCACCAGTCCCACCGAAGTATGTCTCCGTACGGTGGTACCTGTCTGCTTCACCCCGCCTCGACCTCTTCCGGCAGAACACCAAAAAACACCAAGACCCCGAAGCCTTCCAGTTCAGGGAAAGGTGGAACCGGTCTAACTACCTTCCAGACCGGCACCTTTGTCAAAGTCCTTGACATCAACTAACAACATCATCAACATCAACAGCAGCAACAACAAGTAACACCATCACAGCTACCACCATCACAGCTACCACCACCACCGCTACCACCACCATCACCACCGCTACCACCACCGCTACCACCACCACCACCATCACCACCGCTACCGCTACCACCACCACCACCACCACCATCACCACCGCTACCACCATCACCACCGCTACCACCATCACCACCGCTACCACCATCACCACCGCTACCACCACCACCACCGCTACCACCACCACCACCGCTACCACCACCGCTACCACCACAGCTGCCACCATCATCACCACCATCATCACCACCATCATCACCACCATCATTTCCGCCGCCACTAGTAGTCGACGTATACTGAGGATAAGAAGTAATAGTGATGCCTTAATGCCCTAAGCAGGTGATAGGCAAAAAAAACTAACAAAGAAGAAAGAAAGAGCAGTCCACACACAGCCATTGCCCAATCAACACATCTACCTGCTAACACCACTTCCCCTGCCGACCGTCTTGTTGGCAGGGTGAAGTGGTTTAACCATCTTCAGGGCTATGGCTTCATTACCGCTGACAACCAGGACTACTTCGTCCACAGGGATCCTTCTCTCTGCCGCCACCACCTCACCACCATCCTTGAGGGACGGAGAGGAGGTGTCCTTCACTGTGGAGGAAAGGAGGAAGGGCGTGGAGGCTACCACCGTAGCCGGACCTGATGGTGGGCAGGTTCTGGGTTCACTCCATTCCTGCCACCACTTAAGTATTATATTTATTTCCTTCTTTGTTCCCCTTTTATTGTATTTGTTATGCTCCTCCACATTATGGTATTGGTATCGTTATTATTATTATTATTATTGGGTATGGTGTAAGGATGATGTTTATGTAACTTTGTGTATTTAATGTTTGTCTATATTATGTATATAAAACCATGTTTATCAGACCTTCATATTACTTCGAACCTCCCTTAAGTTTTATTGCGTTTGAGTCCTCTGGGCTGAATAATTAATCTCTTTAAGACCAAGCGTAATACTTTACACTAGGGATCAGTCAATACAATAATTCTCTCCTGATATGAGGTACGGTCTGCAAAAAAAGTTTTGGAACCACCCGTATTGCAAGTGCTACATAGTGTTGGTAAGCCTATTTCCACTGGGGAAAAGAGTTGCCACGTACTGCCATATTTGGTATTTCTTGCCAGGAAGTATCCAACCATTTGTGCAAATTGCCATAATTATTGTAGTTTTTTATTCCCATTTTTTTATAATGACAAAGTAAGGTGTGAATGCCAAAAGCATTATTTGTGCTATGAAAATAGAGCCATGGTAGATATCGGGCGGCTTCATCACAATTGCTCCTAATAATCGGTGTTTTACAGATCTGATATTTGGTCTGGCAAGGAATAGGAGTGGAATTAATAGATCAGCGAAAAGTAGGAGTGGAATAATGATAAAGATGAGCGCAAACATCTTTCCCATCTGGCAGCTTGTGTGCTACTGTAGTGACAGGCACTGACTCACTCAACTTATACAGGGACACTTGGGCTGACTCGGCAGGCATACCAACCCTACCGTGATAAAAATGATAAAATTAATGGTGGGGTGGTTCCAAATTTTTTTTTGCGAGTGTACAACCTTAGTGATTAGCCACTAGTGCTATGCAAGGTTGGAGGAGATTCATGCCGCGTCTTCGACAGACTGACACGGTGTACAGATGGATTATGGCACAAATTTTTTAATTGATACTTTTAATAATGAACCTACTTATGAAATATAATAAGGTAACTGGTATATACTTCTTCAAATTTCACTGGATTCAAACTTATATTTAACAAGGATATTATCCAAAAATAATGATCTAGTCAGTGTACTATAATATCAGAGTTAAATTAATAAAATTATTTATCAAAGGTGGCATTTATTTTTTTTAGGGTACAGCTTGAAACTGTCTAAACCTTGACAGGTACCACAAAATATTTCAATGCAGGAGAATTGAACGGTATGCTAAAGCGTGAATATTGTACTAATAAATTAGCAATAGCAATGTTTTCGGACAGTGCGTAAAATGAGTAATTATTGGTATAGTGAAACCAGCACAGCTGGATTGCTATAGAATACGCCCCTTCTCAAGCCCAGGCCCCGTATAGGCATAATCTGGGTTGGAAGGGTCTATTCCGTGACGATCATCAGAAGTAAATAAAAATTCAAATCTGGCGCTGTACTGATAGTGGAGCCACCTGGTGGTGGCGTGGTGAGGTATTAGCCCAGCTCCGCGCTCTCAGGCAATCGGTCACTCTGTCGCGGAACACGTCCCAGTCAACATCCTCGCTCCTCGCTGCTACGCTATGGTATTGTGTCTCGTGTTCCTGCTATTGTTTCTTTTGTGTTCTAGTGGCTGGCCTGCTTTGCAGATGTATAGTGTGTGTGTGTGTATTCTAGGAGGGTTTAGGTGTGTTTGTGGGGGTTTATTCTTCTTTAGGACTGAGTTCTCTCTTCCCTAAGCGAAGGGGGCTTTTGGGCCTCCTTTTTCGGAGTTTTTCTCCTTCATTCCCCCCTTTCACCTTTCCTCCTGCCACTAGTACATTCATCGTGTGTGTTTTATTGGGGTTTCTGGGTTTTTTTAGCGAGGTTAGCGTCTCCACGTGGGGCCTTCACCTCCCCACGTGGTGTGCGTGTGGGGTCTTTGCAGCCCTTCCTCATGCCTTTCCCTATTATTGTGTGTCCCCTCTCGGTAGGGGGGAGTGAGAATTGTGCCCTGGTTCTCTCTTCCTCCCCCGTGCGGGGTTTTTTAGTAATTTTTGGTGTTTTTCCAGTATTTTTAGCCTGGGGTGTTCCTTCTCAGGCTACCGGGTCCCCTCCATTCCCCCTCCTTCAGGATCCTTCTGTCCGGGGGGGTCTTTTTTACCTGCTCCATGTGGCGGGCTGTTTTCTGGTTTTACGGGGTTTTTCCCTGGTCGGGTGTGCGCGAGATTGGGGGGTCGTGTCCTGGCCCCCGGGTTCAGCGGGTGTTTCCCGCGCTACTTCTCCTTGTTTGGGGGGGGTTTCCGTGTCTTCTGTGTTCCAGTGTATGCACGTGTTAACCCATGTTTGTGTATTCTTTTCTTCCTCAGCCTACTCGTGCCCTTTGTGCTGCTTCGGGGTGTACCGTGCGGGTCTCTCCTGACGGACACCTGCACTGTTCGCCTCACGCACCCTGCTTTACTCCCTTGGGTTACGACCCTTTGGCATGTGGTGTGTGCCGCCCCTGGGCTGAGTTGTGTCAGGTTTCCTCCCCTTCTGCCCGCTCCAAGCTCCCCGCCCTTGCTTCTCTTCGTATGGCGTGGACGAGGGCTAGGAGAATGGCCCATAAACGAGACGGTTCTTCTTTGGCGTGGGTGGACCCGATTTTGGGAGCGGACCTGGGTTTGTTCAGGACCCGTTACCCTTCTTCCTGTCTCTCGGAGTCTCAGGGGCTAGAACCTCCTGAGGCCCGAGAGATTGAGCCTCCTTCCCTAGACGGTACTACGACTCCTTCTCGGGGCTTCGCCCCCCGGGAAACGAGCGAGTCTGTCGCGCTGGTTCCCCCGACTACCTCACCGGTACAAGGGCCCAGCAGGGAACCCCCAGCTTCGCCTCCTGCTAGAGCCGGCTCCTCAGGTCTCTCTAGGGGACGCAAGCGTTCGGCTAAAAGGTCCCGCCACTCCAGGAAGTCCCGGGCTCGTTGCCGTTCTCCTTCCTCCTCATCTTCGTCGTCTTCTTCTTCCTCTTCTTCGTCGTCGGGGAGCTCTCCTTCGCCCGCCCGCAAATCCCGCAAGGGTAAGCGGGGGGGGGGGGACAGCCCCTCGTCAAGGAAGATAGTGAAGATCTTCCACACCCTTATTCCTCACGCTTTTCCTGGGGTCTCCACCGCGCAGCCTCCGGCTGTCGCTCCGGAACCCGCTCCTTCTCCCACCCTTCCCCCTCCTCCCGCTTCTGCTCCCGTCGAGGGCGCGAGTCCTCCCGGGGATATGGGAGTCATTATCGTTCCTCCCGTTTCCCCAGGACTCGAGTCTCCGTCGGGAGACGTAGCTGAGGAGTTGGTTACCTCCTCGCCTCCATCCCCGTCACCCCCTCCTGCGGGCGACGGATACCTTCCCTACTCTTGGGCTCTTCTCCCTCCTGCCTGGACCCACTCTTCGGAGGAGGGCAGACTGGTGGCTTGGTCTCCAGACACGGCTCAGCCAGACGTGTGGACCCGGAGGGATGACGTCCTGGTGAAGTGGGGGGCGGATGAGAAGGGCGACGCTATTCCCTTCTACAAGGTCCGTCCTATCTCAGCGCCCGTACCCACTTCATCGAGAGTGTCCTCTGCGGCTACCCTGGACGCGATGGGTTTTCTGGTGGAGTACAGCCAGTTACACTTGTCCGAGGCTTGGAGGATTGACCGTTCCCACGGGAACACGGCAGTCCTCCTTTCCCCGGACGCGTACTTCCCGGGGGATAAGGGCGAAGGGGACCTGGACATCCCAGCCCTTCTCCTTAAGTCCCTGAACCACCAGAGGCACAGCGCGCCCAGGAAGCCCCCTCCTCCGTCTTTCCCCGTCATCCTCCCTCATTCCCGTGCCCCCCCGGGCTTGAGGGAATGCTTGTGGAAGACGGAGAAGGAGCCCCCGGTCCCCTATCAGCTGAAGGAGCCCGATGGCAAGTTGCGGCAGGCGGAGTCTGCTGCCCGCTTGGAGTTGGCCCACACCATCTCCACGGGGGCAACCGCTGCGCTTATCAGGGACTGCCTCAACGCCCTCACCAACACCTACCACGAGATGTCGGGTATACAGCTAGCGTGAGTACCTTACTCGTGTGTCATGTTACTTAAGGGATACGGGGTAGAGGGTCTCTCTGTTACTCCCGGGTACTTATTCCCGGGTTCGCTTGGTTTTTTCCTTGTTTACCCCTTACAGTGACACCCTCTCTTCCATGGCCACCGTGATGGAGGGCGTGGCGGCGATGGCAACCCACAACATGCGGGAGGAGGCGAAGGTTTTCGCCGAAGCGAGACTGGCAGCCCGCCAGGCGGCGGCTAAATCTGCGCCGGAGATGGCACAGAGGGGAGTGGTGCGAGCTGCCCCCCTTTCCCCTGCCCTCTTTGATCAACCGGCGACAGATACAATCTTCGCCTCCCTCCCAGCGGTAATCAACTTACCAAAACCCTCTACCTTCAAGTAAGTACCTCTCGTTGTTCTACTTACCTGAGTTTTCACGGGGGGTGAAATGGAAGGATTATTCGGGTCTACTTTGGTTCCTAATCGTTCTGTTTGTCCGTAGGCCACGTGCCCCACAGCCATCCAGACCAGCCTACCAGCCCCGAAGGCCCTCCCAGCCTTCCAGACTGCCGAGGCCCTCGTACCCCACTCCCCCGAAGGCACACAACAGGCCCTCCCAGAGGGGCCAGCAGCCTTTTCGAGGAAGGGGACAGGGCTCCAAGCCCTACAGCAAGCCCAAGTCCTCCTTCAACCACCCCTCCCAGAAGGACCGCTCCACTTGAGGGTCCCACTCTGGGCTGCCTCACAGGGTGGTCAGCAGCCTGGCCCGCCCACGGCTGGGCAGCAAGGATAATTCGCCAGGGCCTGTCATGGCCCTGGATAACTGTTCCGGTGAGTAACTGTTATCTCTCCTGTTCTGACATATGACTTATGCCTAATCCCGTCCTTGGGTTACCGTTAGGTCAAAATCAGAGTTTCCCTTGCGGTCAAAATCTCTGCCTCTCCCGTCATTTACCCTCCAACCATCCCCGGGTCCCTCGGGCCCCGGGGACTAGAATTAACTGTACTCTCACTGACACCTGTCTCTTCCCGTTACAGCCACTACGTCTACCTCCTGCCTCAACCAAAGTGTCACTTTCGGTCGTCCCACATGTGTTAGAAATGCGGGAAAAAGGGGTAGTGGAGTGGGCGACGGGAAGGGTCTTTCTTTCTCGTTTATTCACGGTCTCCAAAAAGGACCAGGGAAAAACGAGATTGGTGATGGACCTGAGCAAACTAAACAAATTTGTGAAAACATTACGTTTCAGGATGGTTTCGGTTGCTCAGGTCCGCACAGTTCTAAGGAAGGGAGACTGGTTAGCATCCCTGGATCTCGAGGATGCGTACTGGCACGTCCCGATCCACCCCAGGTTTCGCCGTTTTCTGGCCTTCCAGGTGGGGACCCGAGACGTTCCAGTTTACCAGGCTCCCTTTCGGTCTTTCTCTAGCTCGGCAAGTCTTCACAAAGCTCGTGAGGGTGGTGGCATCCCGTCTGGCAGAGGCGGGTGTCCCCACCCCCATATACCTGGACGATTGGTTGCTTCACGCCCCTTCCAAGGAGCAGGTAGCAAACAACGTCCGGGTAGCGAGGGGAGTGCTAGAGGAAATGGGGTTCCTGTTGAACATCCCCAAGTCCTCTCTCACTCCCACTCGCAAACTGTGTTGGCTAGGAATAGAGTGGGACTCTCTTTCGGCCACCCTCTCTCTCGCTCCAGACAACGCCCGCCGGACCCTCCGCCACGTCCGCCAGGCGCATTTTTCCCGTACTTTGTCTCGCCGCCAGTGGGAATCATTGCTCGGGTCCCTAAATTTCGCGGCCCCTGCAATGCCCCTGGGACGATTGAAACACAGGAGGCTGACGCGGGAGGTAAACCTCCACCTTTCCCCCGCACACAGGGACCTTCCCAGGCAAGTGTCCCCCTCTCTCCACCGCCTCCTTCGCCCCTGGCTACGTCCCGGTGCCCTGCGTCAGCGGGTCCCCTGGGTGTTCCCTCCCCCGGGGATCACGGTGGCGACAGACGCATCGGACGTAGGCTGGGGGTACCAGTCTTGCCTGGGACATCAGCGTTGCGGGGGATGGAAGGAAGGGGAAAGGCTACTGCACATCAACGCCCGGGAGCTGATGGTAGCGAAGGAATGGCTCAACAGACACCCTCAGTTTGCCAGGATAGGCGTCCGCTTCGATATGGACAATGTTGCGGCCGTGCAGTGCCTGCAGAAACAGGGCACCGCACGGTCGGAAATTCTCCTGTCCCTGTCAGAACAGATTTTTGCAATAGCGGCCAAGAGGTGCATTCACCTCTCGGCCCGCTACGTGCCAGGGCGGGAGAACGATTGGGCGGACGCCCTATCCAGGTTCAGGGGGACGTCAGTTGAGTGGCAACTGCGTCCCCTTGTGTTCGAGTCTCTCTGCCTTCGCTACGGGACACCAGAGGTGGACCTATTCGCCTCCCCATCCACGGCCCTACTTCCTCTGTTCCTGACATTCTCGTCCAGAACAGAGGCGGGAGGCCCGGACGCCTTCACAGAGGACTGGAACAGGTGGGGGCATCTCTACCTCTTCCCACCCACAGCTACGTCAGTCCTCTTGAAGGCGATCCTCAAGCTGCGCACTTTCAGGGGGAGGGTTCTCCTCATAGCCCCCCTCTGGCCAGCACAGCCGTGGTTCGGAGAATTGTCCCGGTGGTGCCCTCATCCCCTTCAGTTGGGATCGGCGTGCCTCTCCAGCACCCTGTCTGCACCACTCCAAGCGTCACTGAAACTACACGCTTGGAGTTTCTACGGGGAGTCCTCAGCAAAAGGTTCACTAAGGAGACAGTGGACAAGATGTTGAGGGCTCATCGTCAGTCGTCGGTGCGACAGTACGAATCGTGCTGGAAAAGATTCCAGGACTTCTTGCGAAGACACTCCTCCATGGTCATCTCGGAGGACACAGTCCTGGAATTCCTCACGTGGCTCGCCGATTCCACCAACAGGGCCCCAGCGACGGTGCTTGCGCATCACGCAGCCCTGTCTGATCCCCTCCTCCTGGGTTTTAACATTAAGGTTTCGGAGAGGCCTCTCTCTCTCCTGAGGATGGGGATTCGGGCGGGGACCGCACCTCACCGGGCCCAGACGCCCTCCTGGTCCCTTTACCGCGTCCTTTCCTACCTGACCTTCGAGGGGGTCCCTCTGGAGGTTTGTCACCTCCTCCAGAAAGCTCTCTTCCTGCTCGCCTTAGCTACAGGGTACAGGGCATCTCAGTTGGCAGCCCTGACCCGTCAAACAGCCTTTTCTTCCGTAAGCCCTAACCTTACTTCCTTAACTATCTCCCCCTCTCCTGCGTTTCTAGCTAAGAACGAGCAGGCTGAAGACAGAATTGGCCCTCTCGCAGTACCCTCGTTCCTGAGGGATGGAAGTTTCCACCCCCTCTGCCCAGTCCACGCCTTTTCAGCATACGTGGAGGCGACGAGAGGGGCTTCTCCGGACCACCTCTTCTACAACTCTAGGTCCGGTAACCCTCTCTTCCCTAGGTCAATCGCTCGCCTTCTCTGCCGAGTGATAGAAAACGGGGATCCCGGACACGCCCCGAGGGCTCACAGCGTTAGGGGCATGGCCGCCTCCCTCAGGACTCACTCGGTGGAGAGGGTTAGGGATTTGGGGGGTTGGACTTCCACTTCCTCCTTCAGGACGAGGTATCTGTTCCACTCACTCTCCCCTACCCCCTGTGTGGCTATGGGTACTCCACCCTCCATTCCCCAGGGTCCCCGCGGGAGACACATGGGGGGGAGGGGCCGCCCGAAGAGAAAAGGTCGGGCGACTTAAGTCCCGTCACTATCATCCCATACTTCATCCCCATCTTGTACAGCTTCATGCTCATCCCCATGTCTATCATACGTGTACATATGGTGCGGATAAAATAAATTACATTGTTACGGAATTCTTGTGTATTCATTCTCCAAACAATTACCTTACTATGATGAGTGACAGGATATGTTATTAAACAGGATGTCTGCATCCTGGTGTCCTCCTTCATCCCCTCGGGATCACATTACCTGAGCGAGGGCCATAGCCCTAGCTCAGAGGACTTGAATAAAGGGGGTGGGGGGGGTGCATGGTCACCTCCCCCTCCTCTCCTAGACCCGAGCCCTCGAGTCTGCCTATAAAGACTTTATGTGTAACAATTCTGGTCTATAACAGAATGGTCTACGGGTAATATGGGATAAGCTACTACACCCCCACCACGGCTACTCACCTAGCCAGTGTTGGGAGTTGCTTAAGCTTCTACCTCACCGTGCTCGGTTACCTTTCCTGCTCTCCGCTCTCAACCACTCTTAACTAGCACGTGATTGCCTCCACCTCACCTCCCACCTACCGCATCGCATGCATAGCAATCCAGCTGTGCTGGTTTCACTATACCAATAATAGTGCATTTGTCGCGGCTTCTAGCCGCTTAAATTGTATTTATTGGTTGTGAAACCAGCACAGCTTTGACTGACCCACCCACCTCCCGATGCGGCAGGCATTCACTTCTTCCTTTCTCATTGGAGTGACCGATTGCCTGAGAGCGCGGAGCGGGGCTAATACCTCACCACGCCACCACCAGGTGGCTCCACTATCAGTACAGCGCCAGATTTGAATTTTTATTTACTTCTGATGATCGTCACGGAATAGACCCTTCCAACCCAGATTATGCCTATACGGGGCCTGGGCTTGAGAAGGGGCGTATTCTATAGCAATCCAGCTGTGCTGGTTTCACAACCAATAAATACAATAGCCGCGACAAATGCACTAGTATGACATGTTAATAGAACAGAGTACTGTTAATTCAAAACGATGATGGTAAAGAATCTACAAGGTTTAAGAATATATCGCCTATCTGGTCAGTGTCTATCACTCTCCTAGTTGTCTGAATCACTGCAGTACAAATCCACATGTATGAATTAGAGTTCTGTCCTGATTCATATAAATTGAAAATGGATCCTTAATGGTAGGATAGAGATTTCTAGGATACTATTAAATTCAGCTTCAATTAAACTTCTATCTACTAGATCCTTCTCTACTACACGACCCTACTATATCCACCTATTCTCATTCCTACCCCACCACATCATCTCAACAAATGGCTCTCAAAGGTGAACATGTTTCGACTAAAAGAGCATACATGGGATCATCGCTTCAGTCACCCCATGATGAGGTTTTCGTAGGACTCCTGGCAATGCCCTTTGCTGATCGGGGACTATCTGTCATGTGTGTAAAACTGACCTACATTACATACCGTATATATTGCAGTGCTGGTCATGTTGGTAGTAGTGATGATCTAGCTGGTAGAGGTAGTAGATGTCTTGTTGGTAGAGGTAGTAGATGTCTTGTTGGTAGGGGTAGTAGATGTCTTGTTGGTAGAGGTAGTAGATGTCTTATTGGTAGAGGTAGTAGATGTCTTATTGGTAGTGGTAGTGGGATACTAGTGGCCATTATGCTGGTAGTGGTAGAACCTTCACAACACGTTACTTCTTCAATCACCTGCAAAACCACCAACAAATTAAGGGGAGAACATGTTTTCGGTACAGTGGAGATGTGATGATTCCACCAAATTATCTGGATGCGAAAAATAAGGAAACACTTCACAGCAAGCCAAGTTATTAATGTGACGTTTGTTAGGTGACCGAGTGTACATGTTTTGAGGCTGACTGTTACTGCCCTTCATCATCATTCATTTCTCTTCACACACTCTCTCTGTAATGGTATATAATAAATCTCGTTTGCTTTTTGTACCTTTGAACTGTTATAAAAAAAATCAGCACACAACTGGCTTTCAACACACACACACACACAGAACAAAACAATTACAAAAATATCAAGGGAACAGTATTTCTTTCGATACACAATCTTTCTCTCACCAACAATTGAACCTTTTACTACAGATTCTTCACTTTTATATAAAAACTGTTCCAAACATTTATTTTCTCTTCAAATACAACGAGACTTACTGCCTCAAAAAAAAATTCGCCTACTTCCGCAAAAAAAATAATTTCCTGTTTAGACTCTCCATCACAGTTCATCTTCCTATCACCAGTGTTTACTCTCAAACCTTAACCACCTCTCATGGTTTCATTTAAAATTTTCACACCATATATCACACTTCAGGTTTTTCTTCTAAAAAAACGTCCCTCCAATTCCAATCCAGTTTTCTCTCTTTTTTCCTGTCCAACACAATTTCCCTTCCTACCTAGAGGCTCCAGTACTTCAGTTCCCTCCCCTCCAGGCACACAATCTCTTTCTCTCTCTAACTTTCCCTCCCCTCTCCACAACAGTATTTTCCTTCCCTACACACAACTCTCTCCATGATCACACTTTCTCCTTCTCGTCGCACCACACGAAATTTCTCCCTCCACACCCGCCCTTCATCACCCTACATGCATTACACCTACACTTACGTCACATTCACTCCCTCACACACCACTCACCATTTCTCCACATCTATTTCTTCCCTTAACACCGACAGACCCAATCTTCTATTCTACAGGTGTCAGCCGGGATATTTATTATTTAGTGGGGAGGAATGGAACCCGAACTGAGCAGTGAGTAGGAGACGAGGTGCCTTGTTGTGGCATTGTTTCCTTGTTAATAATACCATCACCCTTGGTTCCCCGGCACATCCTCGCTTGTTACTTGGTTCAGGGTGAGTGCATGAGAGAGACGAGACGGGATGATGAGCAACAAAATGTCAAGGTCTGTACGTGAGACTGGAGAGATGTGGTGGGTGACTAGGAGAGGAAAAGAGGAGTGTAATTGTGCGTAAAATGACGGGGGTTGTAAGTTCGAGGAAGCAGAGGACACTGAAAAAACCATAGAGCGAAGAGAGGAGAGGATGGGTATATGAATGACATTGAGAGAGAATAGTGACTAGTATGGCTGAACACTTTAAGGAATGAGGTAAGTTGTTTTAATCGTCCTATTCACTTCAACTGGGAATTATACGTATTCTTAACTTTCTCGTCTATCATCATTCACTGGAAATTATACACTTAAGAGGGTATACAGTACAGTGTTGTTTGTGGTAAATCTGGAACAACTGATTCCTCCAAATTATTCCAAGCAACAGAATACCATTATTTTTTTTCACCTGGCCCTGTTTCCTGGCATACTTTGGAAGAATCAAGGCTTTCTAATGTACCTCTCAAACTTACTATCCCCTAAAGGAGGAGCCATAAAGCCGAGGAGAATATTGGATCCAATGATAGCCTATTGGTGGGCTGATTTATGGAGGTCATAAGGTGTCTTGAAGGTTCACGAGAAGAGGAAAGTGGAAGAAACGAGAGGGAGGGAAGAAAATGTGTCGGTTCTTCATATATAGACCATTGTACGAGGGAGGGTCACGTGGGTAAATGATATGTAGAGGTCATACGCTGGCTTGAAGGTTCACGAGACGAGGAGAGAGAAGAAATTTTGTCTGTTCTTCATATTTTGTTCATTGTACGAGCGAGGGTCATGGGGATAAATTTTCGTCCTACCCACCAGAGAGACATTGTGATGAACACGTATCATTCCTAATGTAGAGGCAGATTGTTTGCTGGTGAAGGAGGGAGAGAGAGGGTGAGAGAGGGAGAGAGGGAGAGAGATAATGGGAAGGAGGCAGGGAAGGAGAGAGAATGGGAAGGAGGCAGGGAGAGAAGAGAGATATAAAGGGAAGGAGGGAGAGAGAGAAGGAAGGAGGGAGGGAGGGTGGGAGAGGTGAACAATACAGGACTAAGAGAGATTCAATCAACTTTTCATTGGGAAGTTAAGGGAGTCTAGTTTTGTTATGATTGAATCGGTGTCTCCCGAGCCAATCAGCCACCCCTTCAAAAAATGCGTCGAAACAGATCCTCCCAAAAATTTATTGAGTGATCTGTTGCCCAGTGCAGTTTGTAGGAATCACGAGTTTTCAAATTAATAAAAAAACAAAAAACAATAAAATAATAATAATAATATTGATAATAATAATAATGATAATAACAACATTAATAACAATAATCATTATAATAATAAATATATATATAAACAAATAACCTCCTAGAACTATAAATACAACTTATTTGGGTGGTTGTGTTGACTTGGGGACACGTGTGTGGTAATGATGGGGGGGAAGTCACTGGGGCTTCAAGAGGAGACTTATTTGTTATCACTGTGGAGGGCTGATAAGAGAAAATTACACACACACACACACATACATACACTTATCCTTCGTAGCAGACACAGTAAAGCAGTTATTTAGGTAATAGTCAAGCGTTTGTCCATAATCTGCTTTCGACTCGAGGTTTTCAGAATACAATGTTTTATAGTGTGTTTTGAACGAATTTATTCATCACAACCGTCGCAAATTAATGTTTTGCGAGATATTTCCCCCCCCCCCCTAACTCAATCTCCGAAAACACCTCATTTTCGCCATATTTGAACTAGATTCGTCTGGAAAACACTACAACGCATTAAATAGAATTAGGTAGACCTCACCTGACCTAACCTAACCTAATCAGGACCGTGGCAAACTACCGAAACCTAACCTTGGCAAAATACGGGCTGGATGTAAACAATTGGCGGCCATCTTGAATTAAGATTATTATACTGGAACCGACGGCTCATGTTAATGCATTTGCGACGGAAATACCCAATAAGGAAATGACATACATGTATTTAGAAGTATATTTGACTTAAACAAAAAATAATGGGAGTGATTATGGACAAACGCTTGACTAATACCCTTATTTATGTATTTTTAATTATTTATTTTCTATCTTTTTTTTTTCTGAGGGATCACAAGCGAACCTTAACCTTTCACTGTGACTTGTAGTGAATAAAATATAATCGGTCACAGTTAGTGCAGTATACAACATTATGGGGGTAATAATACACTTTTGGTACTGTAGTCTACATTGGAGCGCCATAATGATTCCTCCAAAGTATGCCAGCCAGGAAACAGGACCAGATGAACAAAAACAATGGTGTACTGTTGCCTGCAATAGTTTGGGGGAATCCGTTGCTCCAGATTTACCTTCCTTACACTGCCATATACACCAAACTCGACCCTGTCTTCCTCTTACTCGTATCTCCTTCTCCTTTTCTTGGTTCTTGGAAACTCGTTCATTATTCACTTTCCTTCTCTATTATCATACCTACCATATCATATAACCATATCATATACTCTCTCTCTCTCTCTCTCGAGACAACCACCTTGCCGTCGGTGAGAGAGCTTATGTGATCTGTTTGAATTTTGCTAGCTATGCTGGGGGACATTTAGTCCAGTTGGGTTACCCGTGCCAGAAAGGTAGCGTTATTAGGATCCTGACTAAGAGTTGTCAAATCTTCATGTTAATATTAAGTTTCACAACTGCTCTCCAACTGTCCTAACAAAAAAAAAAAAAAAAAAAAAAAAAAAAAAAAAAAAAAAAAAATCTTCATCACTTTCGATATAAGTTTTTATTGTTAAGGACCTCACCAGCTACCTTATGCCGTGTGAGAAGGGAGGCTTTGGAACCTCCTAAAACAACGCCTTTTAACGCTCACAGGTTTCGAAAGGGCTGAGATTGAAGGGATCTCAGGCGTGTGGGGTACGAGTAATGGAGATGCCTCAGGACCCCCGTAGGTATTCTCTTAGATTAATAAGCCTGACCAGCTCCCTGTGACCGTTCTTAGGTGCCTAAAGGCTCGACTGCTCTTTGGTGAGAGAGCTTTCGTGCCTCGCTGGCTGCCAGGCCAGTAAAAGATCTCGGATTAAGTCGTGGACATTTAGTTTTACTATTTGCTTTAAGTTTGGCCGCGGATGGAGGATTAGTAGGGATTAGTAGGACGACGGTTACACTTCAAGCACCCCTGTTGAAAAATCAGAGTCCCATTTACTTAGGACTCTTGTGCTGCTCAGTTGGGAGCTGCGGCATGATTGGGGCCGTCCAGCCCAGGGGAGACCTTAGGGTTGGTGTGCTTGGCTCATAAGGTTTCTGTTGGCCGAACGACCGAAAACCTTCTAGAAGTAGGCGGATGAGACTTATGCGAGACCAAATCACATTACCCTTTCTTTTGTATTATTGGTCCTAAATTGAATTGAATTAGAGCGAGATGACTGGTCCATCAGCAAGAAAATTTACATGTACTACATGCAAGGTGTACCGCTGGTGTGAGGACTTCAGCGGGAGGAGTGCGAGCGACCTAGACTCCTCGAGTGTCTGCGACTTTTGCAAACTCGAGGAGAGGTTGATGAAGCACATCTCACTGCTCACGAAGGAGAACAACTCCCTAAAGGAGGAAGTTCTCCGGATGGACTCACAGAGGTGTGACTGCCATGTGAGAGACAAGGCAGTCCAAGGAGCTTCTTCACCTGAGAGCTCCACCACGGCGGTAAAGACCAAGAAGAAGAAGAACAAAAAGAAGAAGAACAAGAAGAAGAACAACAACAAGAAGAACAACAACAATGAAGAAGGAAAAGAGACTGCAGAAGGAAAAGAGACTGCAGAAAAGTGTGATGGAAAAGAGGAGGAGAATATGGAGAAGGGAGAAAAACCCAAGACAGTTGAGGAGGAATTAGAGGAAAGTGAGGAATCAAATAAGAAGGAAAAGAAAATGAAGAAGGTAAAGAAGACGAAGAAGAAGCAAACTGGAGGAAGTGACGAGCCCGGCAGGAATTCAAAACACTCTCGGGTTCCTCACAAGGCATCTCGTGCTCCTACCAAGGAGAGGCCTGTGGATATACACATTGTAGGTGATTCCCAGGCACGAGGGCTGGAACCCCTAATGGCAGATCGCCTTCACACTTCTGTGAAGGTGAATTGTTTGCCAGGTTATGGCAATGCTGACCTCCGAAAGGAAGCTGAGAGGATCCAAACGTCCAGATCTGCTGTCATTGCACTCATGGTGAGTGGTAATGACATCTACCTGAGAAATGGTAGAGTAGGCATGACCGAAGGAGTCCTCTCGGATGTGATCGGTGCAGTAGATGACTGTGGGTTAAAAACCCGCAGAAGGGTAGTTGTTGGCATGCTCCCAAGGAGAGGCCCTTTAGGGACTGCTCTGTCAAAGAACATTGCAGTAAATCAGCGCCTGGCTGATTTGTGTACTGCCGAGGGGGTGTTCTTTGTGGACCCCTACACCTCACTCTTTGGTAGAGACGACCTCTACCAGAGGGATGGTACACATCTCTCACTAAAGGGGAAAGAAGTGCTTTCCAAATTAATGGAAGACGCCGTCCGACGATGTCTCAGGAGCACTCGACCGAGCGTGGAGGAGAGCCCTCGTCGCTATGCTAGAGTGACCCCAGAGAAGACATTCGCTGAGATCCTGAAGAAGGATATCCCCAGCACTACCAAGACAATGTCCAAACCGGGAAACGGAGGAGTATAGGGAGCCCTGCAGTTGGGGGTTCCCTGAAGGTTCTATTGTTCAACGCCAGGTCCATCCGAAACAAGTTTTTGGAACTGCGGGCCCTCGTTGCGACAGAGGAACCAGAGATGGTGGCCATAACGGAGTCATGGTTGAGAACCTCAGACAGAGATCTTGAAGGGGAATTCGTGATTCCAGGCTACCAACTCTTCCACAAAGATAGAGAGGACAGAGGGGGTGGTGGTGTGCTGTTGTATGTAAAGAACTCCATCAAATCGATGACCTGCAACATCACATCGAACCACGAGCTCCTTGGAGTTGACCTAGAAATAGGCACTGCAAAATACAGAACCCTGCTGCTTTATAGACCCCCTGGACAACTCAATGAGATGGACAGGGACCTATACCAGTTGCTGGGTGAACTAGTGGACGGCAGGGTGTGCATCCTTATGGGGGACTTCAACACACATGTTGACTGGGAAACCAGAGAGCCCTCTGCCGAGAACACACCACTCTTGGAGTTTGTAAATGATGAATTTCTCACTCAATGGGTAAGGGAGCCAACAAGAGGTGCTAACATACTCGACTTGGTCCTCACCTCCGAGGATGACATCATTCAAGACCTCTCCGTAAACGAAGAAATAGGTGGAAGCGACCACAAGCTTATAAGATTTTCAGTTAAGGTCCCTAATATGGAGTCCGTGACCCCGGTGCATAGAAAATTAGACATGGGGAGAGCGAACTTTGCAGGTCTTCGTGAAAGCGTTGCTGAAATAGAACTAGAAGAGGGAGAGAGTGCTGATGATCTGTGGAGGTCATTCTTGTCTTCCTTCATGGAACTTCAGTCGCGCTTTATTCCTCTGAAGGGAACAGGTCAGAAGTTCATTCAACCTAAGTGGTTTAATCGGGAAATCCGTAACCTACTAAGGGAGAGGAGAACTGCGTATCGTCGAGCGAAGACATCTGGGGACTTTGACGGTCATAGAAGACTGAATCGAAACGTGAAGTCCAAAATAAGGGCGGCTAAGCGTGCTGAGGAGGTCCGTGTGGCTAGACTCTGCAAAGAGAACCCCAAGGAGTTTTTCAGTTATGTGAATGGCCGTAAACCAATCCGACGCAGGATCGGTCCCTTGGTGAATGAGGATGGAGCATTGATGCACTCTGATGCAGAAAATGCTAACCTCTTAAATGAGTACTTCTCTTCAGTGTTCTCTGAGGAGAGTGGTCCCATTCCCGAACCTTTGGACTCCTTCAGTGAGAAGTTGGAGTCAATGGTCTTCACCCAAGAAGAAATCGAGAGAAAAATAATCGAATTAAAAGCAAACAAGTCCCCCGGTCCGGATGGGTTCTTACCTAGAGTGTTGAAAGAAGTGCATGGTGAAGTATCACGGCACCTGTGCATGGTCTTCAACAGGGTAATCCAGACTGGATGCGTTCCTAGAGACTGGCGTGAGGCAGAGGTGACTCCTATCTTCAAGAAGGGAGATGCTAGCCAACCGTCAAACTACAGACCCATCAGTTTAACCTCGATAGTCTGTAAACTCATGGAGAGCATCATGGTGGAAAAAATAACAGCAAACTTAGAATCAAATTTGCTACTGAGGGGTTCCCAGCATGGGTTCCGGCAGCACCGGTCATGCCTCACAAATCTGGTGGAATTCTTCCATTTTGTTTTCAGTGAGAATGATCGGGATAAAGCGGTCGATGTTGTCTACTTAGACTTTCAGAAAGCCTTTGATAAGGTACCCCACCGCCGTCTCCTTCGGAAAGTGCGTGCACTGGGCATAGACGGAAATGTGGCAAATTGGATAGAGAACTGGCTAAGTGACAGACGGCAGCGGGTGGTAGTGAATGGACAGGCTTCAGAGTGGGTGCCCGTTACTAGCGGTGTTCCCCAAGGTTCTGTTCTGGGACCACTACTGTTTATCATCTATGTTAATGACGTGGATGGTGACATGGTTGCCAAGATTTCCAAATTCGCCGATGATACTAAGCTTGGTATGAATGTCGCGAAAGAAGGAAATACTACCCACTTACAAGAAGATCTTAGGAAGATCGGGGAGTGGTCTGACACGTGGCAAATGCCATTTAACGTGAACAAATGCAAAGTTATGCATATAGGCCACAGAAACCCCCGAACAGAGTATAACCTTAAGGGCAATGCTCTCGTAAGCACTGATACTGAGAAAGACTTGGGTGTAACTATCACCAGTGACCTCAAGTTCTCAAAGCAGTGTATTGAGGCTGAGAAGAAAGCCCAAAGGATGTTAGGGTACATAAAGCGACAGTTTGGATACCGGAACAAGGAGATAGTACTTTGTCTGTACAATTCCCTTGTCCGACCGCACCTGGAGTATGCAGTCCAGTTTTGGAGTCCTTCTTACCGAAAGGATATCGCTAGATTGGAACGAGTGCAAGCCAGGGCAACCAAACTTATACCCTCTCTTAGACACAAGAGCTATAAAGAGCGGTTGGTAGAACTCGATCTGTTCTCTTTGGAAACCCGGAGACTGCGTGGTCAGCTTATCGAAGTGTTTAAAATACTACGAGGCTTTGACAATGTAGACTACAGGGACATTTTCCAACTCAGTGAGGGCACAACCAGGAATCATGGCTACAAACTTGAACTGAAGCGATACAACCGTGATCTGTGTGGTAAGTTCTTTACATACAGCATCTGCGGTACTTGGAACGCGCTTCCTGCTGATGTAGTCAACAGCAACTCTGTGGATCAGTTCAAGTCCAGATTAGACAAAGCCTTAAACCACCGTCTAGGTGTTTAAGCCGTTGTGCGAGTGTTCCTTGATGGTTTCACATGACACATTCGAGGACGGTCGCCTACTTGCGCAACTAAACCCACAGGTACCCTCTTTGTATGGATCGTAAGGTCCCCTAGGGTACTTCTTTTCCTTGTAACTCTCTCTCTCTCTCTCTCTCTCTCTCTCTCTCTCTCTCTCTCTCTCTCTCTCTCTCACCTGTCCTATCTAATTTCTACTTATTTTCCTCCTCTCCTTTTTTACCAGAATTTTATAATTATATTCTCTACCAAACAATCTTCCCTCGTCCCTCCTCCTACTTTTCCCTTCCCTTTCATCCTTCCTTTTGTCAATTTTGTCCATCTGTCTTCAGTCCGTCGTACTCCACGCACCCTATCCTACTTACCTACCTTCCAACCAACCATCCAATTATACCCTGGACTCGTTATTTTGTTTCTCACTCTTATTTACCCCTCAAAGTTAAAATTTGTCCTTCATATTAATTAATTATCATTGTTTATAAGTCATACCGGTAATATTACATGGATCCCCAACTCACAATAGAGAGAGGAAATGGAATTTTTTTAATATCTCGTTGAGGGTACATGTCGAATGTTGAGCGATATAAATAAAAAAAATATATATATATAATAAGAAAAATATGCGAGAATGGACTTCTTCAAAGTTGGGGTTCAAAAAACTTTCTTCAGGGCATTCATATCTCCTAAGCCACTACCAGTCAGACACACACACACACACACACACACACACACACACACACACACACACACACGACCATTTAACCCATAAACATCTCCCTTTCTCACTTGACTACCATCCATACTATATTCCTTCAACCCTCTTTTCCTTAAGGTGGGAATTCTTTTTTGTTACATTGGAGTGCCGTGATTCCTTCAAAGTATGCCAGGAAACAGGACCAAAAGAGCAAAAATAATAGTGTTCTGTTGCTTGAAATAGTTTGGAGGATTCAGTTGCTCCAGATTTACCAACACAAAACTTCCCCCTTAAGTGTTTAAAACTCCACCTAATAATTCCATTCCCATATACTGCTACGTACAGTTGCGGACAAAAACATACATTGGAGTGACACATGTACACGTTTGACAGCTTTTATCTGTTCTTTAAGCTGAGAAACTTTCCAATAAGTAGATTAAGTACAGTCGGCAGCATAAGTTCGCTGCATTTCACCTGCAAAACTATGAACTTAATGATGTTGTAACACTATTGAAATGCAGATATAACAGACACATTTTTCACATAGCAAATTATACATGTTGTTGGAATAGAAACTGGTTCAGAATGTAACTTTATCTGGTCATATTAGCATTACATAGTACATGGGATGGACGCGAATTTATGCTGCCGACTGTACCATCTTCCAATATACCTCAAGCAGCTACTCACTATTCAATACCATAACATCATATGAGTGTGTGAAAACATTAGCCATATGTGTATTGAAACTTATGACCACAACTGGACATACTTACATCCCTCTTTCACCCCACAACTAACTAACTAACTAACTGACTAACTGACTGACTGACTGACTGACTGACTGACTCAGTCAGTCAGTCAGTCCCTTGATGGATCTCATTTACTTGCTATTCACTTTATGACTTCACTCATTTCTTTGCCGCACGGTATAATCTCTTTGCCCTGAGGCACCCTACTAATTTTTGGCTGCATCCCCTAACCTGAACTCATCTCTCTCTCTCTCTTTCTCTCATGTGTATATCTGTCTATCTTTATCTATTCATCTAAACACGTATCTATCTTTTCTGTCTCACTATTTCCCCCCTCATCCTCCTCTTTCTGAGTCCCTGCCTTTTCTTTACCTCCTTTCTCTCTCCATCTCCATTCCTATTTTCGTCTACTCCTGCTAAATATCCTCTTATAATAATTTTCCTTGTGCATCCACGTATCTCACTCTTGGTTTCATCCCCTTCCACCACTCACAATTTCTTCTCAGCTATGTATTCACACACACACACACACACACACACACACATATTCATACAAACAAAGCAGCATACAAGAAACTTAACACACACACACACACACACACACACACACACACACACACACACACACACACACACACACAAGAATAATGAAATGCCACCAACATACTCTCACACAAACAAACACACAGACATGTGCTCGTATACCGATGTAGCCTTCTCCTTCTTGACATTCTTTAGGGTAATCAAAGCCCATCAATCCAACGACACCAGTCAGATTCCCTACCCCCTTTAATTAAGCATGGTGGAGGAAATTTAAGCCGATGGGTAACATGGTGTTCAATCCTAAAGACGGGAGTGAAGCCAACATATTGACAGGAAAATTGGACTGGCCTAATTTATTACTTTCACTGTGTGTGTGTGTGTGTGTGTGTGTGTGTGTGTGTGTGTGTGTGTGTGTGTGTTTGTGTGTGTGTGTGTGTGTGTGTGTGAATTGAATTGAATAGAGTTTATTGCTCAGACTTCCACAGAAGTATGGAGCACAGCTCCTACATAACTTCTAAATTTTTTCCATCACCATAATAAAAATTTTCATATTACAGATAAACAAAAACAACAAAAAGAAAAAATATATACACATACATATACACATATACACATATATATATACATAATTATATACACACATATACACATACATACACATATATGACCTTATCTAAACATTTTAAGTACTGTATCCAGGAAACATACTAAATTATTCAATATTTTAACACTACTACATTGCATTAACTCATTAAATTTATGAGTGGACGTGTGGTCGTGAGCTCCGTGACTTTGTTTATATAAACTGTCAGTAGAGAGGTCGGCTGCCCTGGCCGGATGCAGTGTGGACGAGTGTTACCTGGCGTTATCCTTCATCATGGCTACATGCAATGTGTGCTACAAGTGCAACAAGCAGTCTGACGGAAAATGCAAGTGGGTCATTTGTGCTGGCTGTGGTGTTTTCTCGCACACCATTTGTGGAAATGTTGCCGGTATTAAGGACGACACACTTAATTTACGTAACTGGATATGTGATGATTGTTCTTTTGGAATAAAGACAAATAACGAGTTGAGATCACAATTAAATGAAGTGAAAGAAGAGCTGAAAGAACTAAGGAAGATTATTATCGAAGGTTTTAAGACTGTGGCAAATGGCATTTCAACTGAAATTGTTGAGGTGAAGGAATGTGTGAGCTCGGTCAGTGAATCAGTTGACACCCTGTGTACCGATTCAGTGCCTGGAGGGGAGGCCGGAATGAACCACAATCGTTGGGTGGACGTGGTTAAGAGGAGGAGAAAGAATAAATCGGAAAAGAATTTGCTATGTATAAAGGCCTCATCAGATGATGAAAAAGCAGTGAATAGTAAGAAGGAAATTGCACAAGCTTTGTCAGGAGTTCAAATTAAGGATGCAAGATTCACTTCCAATGGGAATATTGTTATGAACTTCGATAACGAAAATGTAGAGAAATGGCTGCTGAAAAGCTGAAGGAAGTGTCAAAGGTGACGACAAATAATGTAAAGAAGCTGAAGCCGAAAATTATGATATGCAATATTCATGATGAGGAATATGATGGTAACAAGGACTCTTTCATTAAAGATTTAGTGGACAGAAATGCACATTTACAGTCGATTGATAACATCACGGAAATGATAGAGTTGTTGTTTGTGAAACCAGCGGCTGGGGGTACGAAGCATTGCATTTTGAAATGTGATCCAGTGGTTAGAGCTCAGTTTAGTAAAATGCTTGACAAGGTCAAGCTGAAGTGGGGTGTGTACAGGGTCAGGGACAGGTACCACGCGTTAAGCTGTTACCATTGTCAGAGGTATGGCCATGTTTCGGACAATTGTAAGGACAGGATTGAGAGGGTGAGCCCACGATGCCGTAAGTGTGCTGGTGAACACGACAGCAGGGGCTGCGAGGCGCAAGAAAGGAAGTGTATTAATTGCGTGAGATACCAAAAAGAGCCATTTAATCATTCAGTAAATGATGGGTGCTGTCCTGTATTTGCGGCGGAGTTGCAGCGGATTATGAACTGTACTAATCATGGGTGCTCCACCTAAGATAAAGGGTTATAAATGTGGTGTATTAAACATTCAGTCTGTAAGAAATAAGACGTTTGGTATTCGTGATTTGATTAAAGATGAAAATTTAGACATATTCGCTCTTACTGAGACGTGGCGGAGTGAATATGAGTACGCAGTAATCAATGAAATGACACCTGTCACACACTCATTCCTGCACGTCCCTAGATTAAACAGACAAGGAGGGGGTGTTGGAATATTTGTATCAAATTCGTTTAAGAAGATTAGGAAAAGTGTAACGGAAGAATTTGAAAGCTTTGAATTATTGAGAGTGGACTGTGAAATAAACACAAACAAAATAACAATGTTGGTGATATACAGGCCTCCGGGACTTAGTGTAAGACAATTCATTGATGAACTTAGGGACTATTTGGACACAGTGGATATGGTGGGTGCAACCGCTCTTATTTGTGGTGATTTCAATATAAGAGTGAATAACCCTGGTGAACGTTATGTTACTGAATTTATTGATACAATGAAATCATTCAACCTTATTAATTCGGTAGATAAACCTACATCAATTGGTGGAAATATTATTGATTTGGTTTTCTCGGATGGTGACCTGATTCTTATTGATAATCTACAGGTCGATGAAAGTTGCTCTCTCTCTCCGGTGCATAAACTAATTACGTTTTACATGCCAATTGTTAGGGCACAAAAACATAGAAAAACCATTAAATTTCGCTCAAAGCGGAATTTTGAGCCCGAAGCATTGATCGACATAATACTGAATAAACTAACAACAACACGAAGTGGTTTGTGTGTTCATGGTAATCAGAGGAAAGATGAATGCACAACATGTTTCTTTGAACTCTATAATAACATCACCAGAGAGGAATACAACGAAATGTGTCCCATGATTGAAAAGGATATTGTTATTAAAGACAGTGCACAGTGGTACAACAGTGTGGTAGATCAGGCAAAAAGGGAAAAGAAGAGAAAGGAGAAGTTGTGGCGAAGACACAAAACAGATGAATTGAGAGCAGCTTATACTCAAGCGAGAAACAATGAGAGAAGACTGATTATTATGACCAAACGGGAATACTATAGTAAAAAGACCTTAGAAGCAGGGAAGGATATAAGAAAGGTGGATAGAACGCTTAATGATCTAGCTGGGTATAAGAAGAAGAACAAGCTACCTGAAGGCTTCTCTAATGAAGAATTAGCAAAAAATTTGTAGACTTCTTTGATGGAAAAATTAAAGATATAATCAAGGATATCAGCATCAACAAAACTAGTCCTGAATATTTTGTGCAATGGGAGGACGAATTTGTGCCCGAATTGCGATCTTTTCACTTAGTTGACAGTGGAGCAATCAAGACAGTAATAAAGAAGGTGAGAATGATCCCCTGCCTATGAATGAGATTGTTCATGGTACGAACTTTGAATCTATGGCTGATTTAATAACAGATCTTATTAATACGAGTATCGAAGATATCAAATTTCCTGATTCTGAGAAAAGATCGATTGTGAAGCCTATAGTGAAAGGAAAGTTGGATACTCAGAAACTTAGTTCTTTCCGTCCTGTATCTAATTTAACTTTCTTGTCGAAACTTCTAGAGAATGTAATCCTAGATCAGTTGAGTAATCATTTGGAGAGAGTGGGGGTGCTCCCGGACAATCAGTCCGCATATAGAAGGCACTATTCGACCGAAACGACGTTATGGTCAGTAATATGCTGAGTTTGATTGATAATGGCAAGTGCGGAATTCTAATATTGCTGGATCTAAGTGCTGCCTTCGATACAGTGGTGCACACTCTGTTGTTAGAAGACTGTCGTAGTATTGGAATAACCGGTAGTGCTCTAGCATATCTCAAGAGTTATCTTGAATCGAGAACATATCGTGTACAGATTGGTGAATCTTTTTCCCAACAGAAAACTTTGGAAAGGGGTGTGCCACAGGGCAGTGTTTTGGGGCCCATCTTATTTTGTATTTATACAATTGAACTCTCTCATTTACTTGGTAGCCATGGAGTTAATTTTAAATTATTCGCGGATGATACGCAGTTCTACATGTCATTTTGTAATGTACAGGATTGTGAAGAAAAACTTACTTCTATTATGTTAGACATAAAAAAATGGATAGTTCGTAAGCAATTGAAGCTTAATGAGAGCAAGACCGAGTGTTTAGTTGTTGGGAGAGTCTTAGACATTGAAAGAGTGAATATTGGCCAGATAAAAGTGAACAATCAGTACATCAAAGTCAGTAAGAATGTGAAGAATTTGGGAGTGATATTGGACTGTGAGTTGTCAATGAAAGACCAAATAAATGAAACAGTGAGGATGGCGAGCTATCACTTGAAGAATATTGGATTTGTGAAGAAATATTTAAATGAAAAGTCTGTGCAGATGCTCGTGCAAAATCATGTAATTAGCAAGTTGGATTATTGCAACTCTCTTTACTACGGTTTGCCCAATTACCTTCTAAGGAAGTTACAGCTGGTCATGAATAGAGCCGCACGACTCATAAAAGGATTGTCACGACGAGAGAGAATAACGCCGGCACTAATCGACTTGCATTGGCTGCCAGTGAGGGCGAGACTCGAATACAAACAGTGTGTGATGGTATACCAGGCTCTGCATTCCGGCAAACCAGAGTACATAAGAAATATCCTGATGGACTATAATGTTAATACTGGTATGATACTGAGACACGGCGTAGAAGTAAATAGACTCAATGAACCAAGGTATAATACAGAGGTGGGACGAAGAGCCTTTGAGAAGAGTGCTCCTTGGCTGTACAACAGTCTACCCCATCACATTAGAGTGGCGGAGAACGTCCGAATCTTCAGGAAGAGATTGAAGACCTATTTATTCACCAGCTCCTATGACTTCATAAATAAAGTTGTGAAACAACCATATTCCTGGTGAGAAACGTCCAAGGGTGGGAGCGAGGAGCGCCACTGTGTGGCGGAGCGCTCCCATGAACAACTTCAAACAAGTAACAAGTAACAAGTGTGTGTGTGTGTGTGTGTGTGTGTGTGTGTGTGTGTGTGTGTAAGTAAATTTTATTGCTAATATACAGTATAATCACAATAAACATAATACATATAAAGTTCTAATTTACATTAAGTACAGTCCGTGGAGCTGCCGCTCCTTGACGGTCGTTCTAACTGTAACATGGTTAAATATTGTGGGAACAAACTAGTGACTTAATTATACTGTACAGTACATATTTATGGATGATTGCTTAAGGTAGCATTTAGTTATTGTTGTTGAGACAGCAAATACAATTTTATTTCTTTCTTAAATTGATGGACATTAGTTGTGTTTAGAAGAACTTTTTTATCTTGAGGGAGACTGTTGAAAAGTTTACGGCCAAAACTGATAACACTGTTTTTGTATAATGTTGTTCTAAATACTGGACAAATTAAATTAATGTGATTACTTCTGGTGTTTCTTAAATTCTCAACTAACTTAAATATTGAATTATTATGTGCTCTAGTTTTAAATATTAACAATAATGTGAAATATTTATGAATGACAGAAAACTTCATCAGTTTAGCTTCAGAGAATATATGGGCTGTGGAGTCAAATTTTTTAAGAAAATATATGCATCGTAAAAATTTGTTTTGAGATACTACTATTCTATTTAAAAAGGATGGCCAAGTACATGCCCATACAGAAACACAGTATATAAGATGTGGATAACACAAAGTATAGTATATGCTGATCATAGCTTCTATTGTTAGATTATTACGAATTCTGTATAGTATTCCAGTCATCTTAGAGATTTTTAAACATGTTTGGTCAATGTGATGTTTCCAGTTTAAATTCTCATCAATAAAGACTCCAAGAAATTTTGTAAAATTAACTTGTTTTATAATTTCACCATCCAATAACACTGGATTTATAATATTTTTTACAGATCTATTTTGAAAAAGGATAAAATTAGTTTTCAAGATATTAAGTTTTAACTTATGAGATTTTAACCATAGTTTTACGTTATTTAGTTCAGATATTATGTTCGTGTGCAGTGAGTCTATATATTTATCCTTTAGCAACAGAGTTGTATCATCAGCATACATAACAAACTTTAATTTTGTACTGGTATTAACTATATCATTTATATAAATCAGGAAGAATATAGGACCTAATATAGAACCCTGTGGTACTCCTTTATATATGGACTTAAGTGGAGAATAATTTTGATTACAATATACTGCCTGTTTTCTACAATCAATATAGCTATGAAATAACTTTAGTGGTAATCCTCTAATTCCTAAATGTTCTAATTTATACAATAAAACTTTATGATCCAACGTGTCAAAAGCTTTTGATAGGTCCAAAAATACACCAATAACATACATTTTTTCTTCTAAACTTGTGTATACATTGTTAACGAACTGAAGTATTGCAGATTCAGTGGAATGATGAGCTCTGAAGCCATGTTGGTATTCTGTTAAAAGATTGTTAGTTTCTATGTAATTTATTAGTCTAATAGAGATTATTTTTTCAAACATTTTACTGAAGGCTGGAAGTACAGAAATAGGTCGGTAGTTATTAATATAACTTCTGTCTCCTGATTTAAATAAAGGAATTACTTTTGCTAGTTTTAATTTATTAGGAAATTTACCGGTTTTTAATGTAAGATTTATTATATGGGTTAAGGGAGCAGATAATTATGAGAGATGAAGTGCGTTTTAGTATTTTTGGAGAAATGTCATCATATCCAGAGGAATCTGATTTCAACGCAGTTATGATTTTCTCTACCTCACTTGTGTTAGTAGGTGCCAAATACATCGAGAAATCTGGGGAGTTAAAAAGATATTTTGAAAAATCAGTTTCTTCATTTGTTATTGTAAATATGTTTCTTAAAAAAATTTCGTTAAATGTAGTGGCTGGATCCATACAAGGTGGATGTAATTCAATGTTTGCATTTAAGTTACGCGATCTACCTAAAAGAGTATTTATTGTGTTCCATTGTATTTTTGGATTACCTTGATTTACCGTCAGTTGGTTTTTAAAATGCATGTTCCTTGCTAAGCGTAAGGTTGATGTTAATTTATTTCTATAGTGCTTGTATAATTTACCAAAGGTCAATGGCCATTTCTTAGCAAGGCTTTCTAATGTTTCTTTCTTTAATACTGTTTTTAAGAGCTGGAGTAATGTGTGGACTAATTTCAAATTTTTTCTTAAGACGAATATTTTTGATTGGGAAATGTACTTGAAATAAGTTGTCAAATTCAGTGTGAAACAAATTGTAGGCTTCATCAGGACACGAGGAGATCAGCACATCATTCCACTCAACTGCTGATAGTTTATTACTAAAATCTTCTAAAGCTGCTTCTGTGATTAATCTCTTGTTAATATGTTGTAGTTTGTAAGTGGGATATTCAAATTTACATTGGGAAATAATTGGAAAGTGATCCGAAATATCAGTCCGAATGATATAACTACTGATATTCTCTTCAGGTTGTGAGGTCCAAATGTTGTCTATAAGTGTGGCTGAAGTGCTCGTTACTCTAGTTGGTCTGTTTATTAAAGGATACAGTGAAAAAGAAAACATCAGATTAAGAAATTCAAAGACATTTTTTTCATTACTTTTCAATAGGTCTATATTAAAATCTCCAAAAATATAAATACTATGATATTTTTTATCCATTACCAATGAGAGAATATCAGCCATTTCATTCAGAAAATTATTAAAATGACCATTTGGAGGTCTATAAATACACATAAATAAATATTTCTTATTTACAATTGTAGTCTCAATACCTAAGGTTTCGATAAATGATTCAGATATTGTTACCTGGCTTTGTGTAGATGTGTTATAATCTGTTGAAATATATAAAGCCACTCCACCACCATGAACATTTCTGGATCTTGTAAACATATGATACCCTGGTATTTCGTACAAAGAACACAGATGAGAGTCTAACCTAATTTCTGTGAACCCTAGAATATCAAATTTGATTGAGCTATTATGCATAATTGTATCCTTTACAAACTGAAGATTTTTTGGAATGGATCGTATGTTCAAACTTAAAATGGTTAAGGCTCTGTTGTTTAGTAGAGGAGGGTTATCTAAAAAATAATATCTTGATTTCGGAACAACATTAAACCTATTGTGCACAAAGAATTCATTCACCTCTATGTTGTTGTTATATTTTCCATCATCTATAAGAAAGGGATTGAATTCTAAATTTTCAAAATTAGATTCATAGTTAAGAGCTGACTGCAATAAATCATCACATATTGTGCTAAAAGGTAATTCGTGACACAGAGATTCATCACTAACCAATACAGACATTATGTTGGTGTAAACAATACCTTATTGGGACGATACATATTTACTTTTTGCGCTGGCTTCGCTGGCTTCGTTGCAAGGAGGCTTCACCCGGGGTTGGGTCAACAAAGGGTCCGTCCTCGGGCCTTCCACCGGATACAGCCACGGCATATCCCTTACCAGTCCCAGCAGAAGTACGAGCTGCAGCTTCTACACCAGCAGGAGAAGCAGCAGGACCAGCAGGACCACCAGCACTAGCAGGAGAGGCAGCAGGACCACCAGCACCAGCAGGAAAAGCAGCAGGACCACCAGCACCAGAGGGGGCAGTCACACCTCCGTCGACACCAGCACTAGTACTATCCACTGTCACACCACCAACTGCCGAGCGTTGCCCCCTGTTGACGTCACCACCACCACTGCTCGAAACATGTCTTGTTCTTTCTTTGATGATTAACTTTGTATGTTTGAAGAAGGCAATCTTCCCCTCCTCCCTGGCCTTCTTCAATAGGGGAAATTGGCTTTTCCTCATCTCCTGCGAAGCCGCACACAAATCTTCATTAATATATATTCCAGTACCTTTTTGCTTCCTTGAGTTTCTTAAAACAGCCTCACGTTCACCAAATCTCTCGAACCTGGCCACGATTACACGGTGTCGTGTGGGGACCAGTTCGGTGGGCTCGCTCAAGTTTTACTGCCGGTAACTGAATCTTTTCTTCTATCAACTTAGTGACGGTTACTGCCATTTCCTCCCAAGTCTCACCATGGTGTTCTTGTATTCCAGTGAATCGAAGATTACTTCGTCTGTTGTAGTCTTCCTGATAATTTGATCTTCTCGTCAGTTCTTCAATTTGTAACTTTAATACATTAATTGTTCCTTGGTTATCACTATCAGACTGACGAAGCACCTTTACCTCATTTAGAAGGTCACTCATTTCAGCTTGAGTGAATTCGAGACTTTTCACCACTTCTGTTCTTTTTTCCGCTGTTTGTATTCGTGCTGTTAGTTGTTCTATAACGATATCCATTGCACTTTTGAAAGCTCTGTCTTGGGCATCAAGAAGCACCTTGATAGCTTCAATGTCCATGTTGGAAATGGATAAGGTCAGGAGCACTTTCTAGGCACGTCCGTTCACCACGGTGGTGTGTCTGTGTGTGTGTCTGTGTCTGTGTCTGTGTCCGTGCGTGCGTGCGTGCGTGTGTGTGTGTGTGTGTGTGTGTGTGTTTGGGCATTGTGATTGTGCTATTCTGTGTGTGTGTGTGTGTTATAAATGTGGTGCCTGGGATGGGACCAGTCGGCACATTTGTAAATTGGATAGTACACATTTGGTACATTATTCTTCCAAAGTACACCAGGAAACACATCCAGGTTAACAAAATCAATGGGGTCCTGTTGGTTGGCTTAGCTTGGATGGATCAGTTGCTCCCAGATTGACCAACATTGTATTTCCTCCTTAATTTGTGTGTGAATGAAATCTGGACTTTCGTATATTGTACGTGTGTGAATTTAGGACTGTGGGAATATGCCGATTATATTTTCATTCATTCGTAAAATCTGGGCATTCAATCGCGTTTGTATATGACGAGTGGTATTTTATTTTATTGCTTATCAGGCCTTCAGTTCACACACACACACACAATCAACATCACAATAACAGCACTACTTCCCCTTTAGCTCACATAGCAGAGACAACACAAGCAACATTACACCAGTAGTATAGGATTGGCTTAGGCTCAGCTAATTACAAGTCCGATAGAGTGTCAAAGTTAGGACTGAGACTGTAATCATTGCTATTCTCTCCCAAACATCTCTTTTCCACTGGCACACAAAATAGTCATCATAAGTTTTAGTTGCATAGGCACAAGACAGACAGTGAAGGGCTGAAGAATTAATATTACTATCTTGCACACACACACACACACACACACACACACACACACACACGCACACGCACACACCATTCCTTACCTACCCCTTGAACCTCTCCTCTCTCTTCACCCTCTCGCCCTAACTAACATAATCACACCTATCATCTCCCAAGAGGGGGGGTGGGGAGACCCTAATTAAAAGGACTATGAACCTGGTAATTAGTTTAGGATGTAGTAACTAACCACCCTGTCTACTTCCCAATAACACATGTCACCATCACACCTCTGGTAATTAAGAAAATGATTAAGGTATGTAGTACGGCGTTGGTAAATCTGATGGAGCAACTGATTCCACCTAAACTATTCCAAGCAACAGTCCACCTTATTTTAGTCTATCTGGTCCTGTTTTCCCGTTATACTTTGGAGGGATGAAGCTTTTCCAGTGTACCACATGTAAACGAAACCCCTCAAGGTACCCGTGTGTAGGCGATGTTTTCGTTAGTACAGGAAAGGGGAACTAATTTACTGCAGCAGGATGTAATGGGTGTTATGGAAAGAGCATGGATGGATGGGTAGTAACGAAAACTTCAGAGCTCGTTAACTATGCTCTCTTGATAACGAGGGAAGGAGGAGGAAAAATATATGGGATGAGGAACACTAGAGAAAGAAAGATGGAAGGAATTTATAGTGGATGGAAAAAAGAAAAAGCCCAGGAGAGAAAGAAAGTAAGGAGTAGAGAACGTGACAAAAATGGCAAAAGGAGACGCCCAGGAAAAAAATTAAGATTAGATGATGTGAAAGAAATATAGGATGGAAAAAGGAAGAAGCTAAAGTGAAATTGTAAAGAGTAGAGGATGTAAAATGGTGGATTCTAAAATGAAAAAGTAAAGAGTAGATGATGTGAAAGAAATAGAGGATGGAAAAAGGAAGACGCCCAGGAGAGTGTGTAAGGAGTTGATGTTATTGGCCAGTGAGGCGAAGTAGGCCATGTATGACCCACTAGTTTCCTTTTATCATCATCATCTGTTTCTCGCTTACTTCCTCTCTCGATGCCTTAATTCTCCCTCTGTCTATCCTCATCTACAGAACGATCTCCTTCTCCGCCCTATATCTCACTGTCTCTTTCCCTCTTGTCCTCGTGTCTCCACTTTCACGTCTCTCATCTCCTTTCTCCACAACCTCATTTTCATCCTCTCCATATCACATGAGGGAAGGGATCAGAAGCAGCAAAAGTGATGCGGGTTGGGTGACCAGTTGTTGTTATCGTCTGAATGGGTCTTTATCTCAGCCAGTTTTACCAGTAATATCATTCTCCAATTCTCTTAAGTAAAGGTACAAATATTGTTTAAAGTAAAATTCAACCTCCGTCCATGTCGTTGCAATCACAAAACACGAGCCACTCCTCCTATGGAACTCTAAGAGCTTCTTTCTCTTCTGATGGTGCTATCTTTCAACACACTCCTCAGAAGTGCACGTACACAATTTAATAATAAATATGCATAGCAAAACACTTCCATTTTCCAAACAATATATATATATTTATTATATATGCTCCCTCCAACCGAATCTCCAACTTTTCATCTCCTTTACTGACGAAAATATCCAGGCCTCTTCTTTCCATTACACATTTTTCCTTCAGCTTGATAAAATACTCAGTTCTGTAGATGGGCTTGTGATCAAAGAGGATGTTTACCCCTGCGCTACACCTCACCCCACCAACTTTTTATTTAGTCGACATATTTTTATGAGATCCTTGCAGACATCCCTAGTTTTTAATCACTGCTAGAAGGAAAACATTCAAACTCCCAGCCTAGGGAAAGACGCCAACATTCGTCTGCAGCCTATCACCTGGAGGAACCTTTGGTATATGATGAGAAAGATGACAGATAAATCAAAGAAGCTTCTACAATTCTGAAATAGACTTTGGCTGGTCATATTAAATTCTTTGTGCCCGGTGCCAGACACGTCAACTGGGGAGAGGTTGGGCTTAGTGTAAGATGGGCTTAGTGTGGGACAGGAAGAGGAAGAGGGTGGGAGAGATGCCAAGGTTAATTCTCGGTTTCCTGTGTGTGTGTGTGTGTGTGTGTGTGTGTGTGTGTATCACCAACACCAGCATCAAAATCACATGCAACTTTACAATTCCAAGCGTCTGCTAAGGAAAGCTACAACTAGGAAATCCTATCCACGTTGGCAAATTGGATTGGGAATATGTAAGGAAGTCTTTTACTGCTGCGCTTATATGTTTTAGGAGTTTATACTTCCTCTCCCCAGTGTATAATTCGCAACAGTCTATCACCGACTACCGACCTACCTGTTGCTGAGTACACGGGCAAACATATTAGGATCGAGTAAGTGAAACGTGGGTGGTATTACCCGTAGACTTATATGAGAGCACAAGAATAAATTTTGGAAAGCCCACAAATACCTTGTACCATAAAGACAGCAAGTACGATTGAACTTAAGAATGGAACAAGAAGGAGCAAGAATTTTAAGAACCCTGTGATTGTGTATTGACACCTGGTGGCTTCTGATTCCTCCTGACTATGTCACGAAACAAACTCCAATATGGGTGGTGTTTCGTGGCAATCTGACTACATCACGGGGTCCCTTAAGAGTCGCGGTCTAGACTACGTGGGCGGGTGTCAGTACGACTTAAAAATGTGGAGTCGTTTATAAACAATGAATGTAGGTCAAGAAGCAGAGGAAGCGTACACAAGTTGGATTAAGGATGAAGAGGAGACGGAGGTGGAAAACAAAGGAGTATTTTTTTTTAAACAAAACACACAAACAAAGTTACCAAATGACGTAAGCAATATTGGTGATAAATAAAAAGTTGAGGATCTAACGGTGAGGCATCCTGAGGAAACACTTCAGTTAAACTTTAGTTAAAGGCTCAATTGGTTTGTAAGGATGAGTAATAGACATAACCACAACGAGAATTAACTAAAACTTGTAAGCGTAACAACTAGCTTAGACTTATACTCGTAGTGCCTTTTTAGTGTCTAGGGTTTGCTTTAGTAAAAAAATTAAAATAAATGAAAAACATAAATAAAAATAAATAATAACAAGGCATGATGGAAGAAGAAACAGTCGGCCACAAGTCGTTCGTTAGTTTTTTTTTTTCACGATTGTCAGTCAGAAATACAAAATGTTCGAGGGTGACACAACCTATATAGATTTGGTCTCTGTGGCAACCAACCAATTTGATCACTGCAGCCTTCCATGTGCAATCAACCGGTCCGATCACTCACTGTCCGTATTCCTGCACCAAATGGAACGCCGGCCGTGTTCAGAGAGCGTAAGCAATACCCTCACTCTCCTAACACGGCAATTTCATCTCGCCAACACCACTGCCTCGGCTCCATTTAGGTCTGCCGCTGTCACTGCCCGCGTTATGCATTATGGTGAGTGTGATATGCATTACACCGACGGAAAAAAGTATAGAAGGATTGTGGTAGTGGTAGTGGTGGTGGTGGTGGTAGTGGTGGTGGTGGTGGTGGTGGTGGTGGTGGTAGTGGTAGTGATGGTGGGGGTAGTAATTGGTTTGAGGAATGACTGATAGTGATGGTGATGGAGGTGGTGGTGGTGATAGTAGTGGTTGTGGTTGTGTGAAGGATGATGATGACGATGATGGTTGTGGTGTGAGGGATGATGAAAAGCACTATGAGCAATAACACCGAGTGGCACCGATGGTTGATGGTGGTAACGTGGAAATAGCAACGGTAAGATTTTGACTTGGACTTGGAGTAGGATCTCGTTATGAAAGGATGAAAGGTTGTAGAGGACAAGGAGGAGTATGTCTGGGATTGAATGAATTGAGAAACATTTAGTCTATAATTGGCAGTATATATTTATATATATGAAGCGTCTGGTTATCATGGTATTCATATTAAGGTGAGATTCTCTTGTTGGTGAATTGGAAGGTCTCTGATTCCTCCATACTATGCCATGAAACAGATTCCTTATTAGTATCAATGAGGGTGTATATTTTCTGTTACATTTAGGAGGAATCGGTGGCCTTCCAATTAACGAACAAGAGAATCTTCCCTTAAGAATAAGAAAACAGGTAACGTTCACTTTGGTGGCAAGTCGGGCACTGTATGGACATTCGAGGAAGACAGGCAAAAGGCAGAGGAAGAGGAGGTAAAGAGAAGAAAAAAGAAGGGAAAGAGCGATAGGCAGATAATGAAACTAAAAGAGAAAATTACAGGAAGGGAAGCCAGACTGGAAGATTGGGACTGGAATAACGAGGACTGTAAGGTAATTGGTGGTTGGAGAAATTTAGTCAATTAGTAATTAGGGATGGCTGAATTACTTTCCAAGCAATCCACAAGACACCTGGCTGATTAGAGATAGGTCACCATAAATGAACCCGCCATTAACTCTGTAGGTCAGACCCTGAACTATTTACAGCAATGATTGATCATACCAAATTAGGTCTCCATTTACATTGCACATGGCCATCAGCACTGGGTTAGTGGACATTATCTCGAGGGGTGGCCTCAAGCCTTTTTCACTTTCTCCCACTCACGCACGCACATGTACACGCGTAGGGAGAGTAATAAGTAAGAGACGTGAAATAGAAGGACAGGGAGGAGAATGGAAAGCAAATGGAGAGGGAAAGGGGAAGAAGGAAAACATTAGGAAGAGATAAAAGATATAGTTAAGGTATGACAAACCACAATGCACCATACAGATTATACTATACAAAACATCAGACTCACTCACATCGACATCACCAACTTTCCTGTAGTTACCAATTAGAGTGAAGGATAAATTTGTCTTCACCATGGATTACGATCAAATGGAATGAATTTCCCAACGATCAAGCATATAAAATTATGTTAGGGCAGAAAAATCTTCTAGTCAAATGGGAGAAGTAAGTAAGATTATTATTGATAGTTATTTGTTTTCTCGAAACGGGAGAAACATATAATATTGCAGTCAGACAACTTAGTAAACAGAGGGAGTGGATGGTCGTAGTCAGAGAATGGATAGAGTTGGGTAGTCAGAGAATGGATAGAGTTGGGGACAGAGAGAAGGCAAGGTAGACGACAGAGGAAGTATATAGACAGGCTTGTGATCAGATAGGGAAGGGGTTGGGTTGGGTTGGGTCGGCCAGTGTATAGTATAAGTAGTGTTGTACCCGAGGCGTGTCTCGAGTGATGACGTGTAGTGGAATGGATTGTCGAGGTTGTGGCCGTGGGGTGTGTTTCTATGCTAATGCTGAGAGGGAGTGAAGGAGAGAGGATCGGGTTTGCCAGAAATGTGTGGGAGGTAAGGAGAAAGGAACGAATAATTCAAAAAGGAAGGGAGGAATGGAGGAAGAAAGGAAGAAGGGAGGAAGGTGTGAGTAAGGGAAGATAGAGGAGTAAATGGTGAGTGAGCCGTCCAATAATAGTTTGACAGCAAGTTATCAACGAAAGTTACCACACATTAGATATGATACATTATAGTAGAAGTAGCATATAACTTTGATATTACTTGGCCTCTCGTTCAGCAGACCCGAGTTCAACATACAACAAGCAAGGTTAAAATACTATGCTAAAAAAAGGAACAAAATGATCATATTGGTGGGCAACTCTAACGAATGCCTCTGAGGATCAAAGACAAGATACAAGCAAGGTCGAGGGACATAACTGATGCATATACTTGAGGAGTGTGTACCGTGGTGTGTAGTCAGGACGATAGGGGGGGGGGGAGAAATTGAGATGAGGGTATTTTCTTATCAGCACAAGTTTTAATTGAGGCAACCGACAGATGAGTACGGTTGCCTAGTGGCCTAGTGTGTGTGT
>JAWQEG010000376.1:0-7500 GCA_033782935.1 Petrolisthes cinctipes
CAGAGGTCATGACTGTAAGATCAATTGTTTTATTCCATATTCAGTTTTGTGTTGGTAAATCTGGAGCAACTGAATCCTCCAAACTATTCCAAGCAACAACAGAACACTATTATTTTTGCTCTTCTGGTCCTGTTTCCTAGCATACTTTGGAGGAATCAAGGCACTCCAATGTAACAAAAAAGAATTACCACCTTAACTCCCACATACAATAGATGCCCCCTCTCTAATTAATACCAGGTTCTCTCTCTCTCTCTCTCTCTCTCTCTCTCTCTCTCTCTCTCTCTCTCTCTCTCTCTCTCTCTCTCTCTCTCTCTCTCTCTCTCTCTCTTCTGCAGATAGACTGAAGGAACTGTCTGTCCATTGTAACTCTAGCACCACTCTCTCTCTCTCTCTCTCTCTCTCTCTCTCTCTCTCTCTCTGCAAATTATACTGAAGAAGCTGTCTGTCCATTTAAATACCAGGCCCTCTGTCTCTCTCCCCCCCTCCCTCTCTCTCTCTCTCCTCTCTCTCTCTCTCTCTCTCTCTCTCTCTCTCTCTCACTAAGAAAAGATGCATCCGTTAACACCAGCACTTCTCTCTCTCTCTCTCTCTCTCTCTCCCTCCTACAGATAGTACTGAAGGATATGTCTCAGTTATTGTGGGAGTCGACGGAGGACGTGCATACATCCGTGAGGCCACCGTAGCCCTTCCCAGGACCTGGAGAATGGACTCACCCACCTGCTCGCTGCTCACTCCCGTCACAACCACCGCCTCCTCGAGTACACACACCCATATACGCGTCACCACAAATCACCCTGTATTCGGTTCACGCCCCTGGGTACAACAGAGTCAGGGGTGCGGGCGTCAGGGTGATTATATACAACTGGGGAGTGACTTCTTACGCAACAACAACAACAACAACAACAATGGCACAAAAACCCACATCTTCTACAACACCAACACAACAAAACCTCACAATTCTCATACCCAATCTGCGAGGCTACTTCTAGCAGAGTGGGTCAAGTTCCGATGGGGGATATTCGAGGAGAGGGGCTACCAGGACGACCCCCTCTATCCCCTCATATTCAGGGACCCCACATCAGGCGTACACAGACCCAACGCCTGCCCTCTTCAAAAGCCACGACCCGAACTGCAGCCCCAACCTTTCTGCCCGACGGAAGCCCACATATCTGAAGCTCCCACCAAGCATAATGCACAGTGTGTTGGCAGACCAGCATGGGATATTATAATACACTCACACGATTTCGCTTTGGAAGGTAGGGATACGAAGGTGTTAATGGTGGTGGTAGTGGTTGTATATCAAGGGATAATTTGTAGGGGTAGTTAGTGGTGTTGATGGTGGTAGTGGTTGTATATCATTGGGTAATTTGTAGGAGTAGTTGGTAGTGTTAATGGTGGTAGTGGTTGTATATAATTGGGTAATATTATTTGTAGGGGTAGTTAATATTGTAGTTGGTAGTGTTGATGGTGGTAGTGGTTGTATATCATTGGGTAATTTGTAGGGGTAGTTAATATTGTAGTTGTTAATATTGTATACTGGGAAAGTGTGAGAATTAAATGGTAGTGGTGGTGGTAGTGTTTGTATATTAGGGGTCATTTACAAAACTATGTGACCCTTCCTGCTTGATATATATATTTTATTGTGTGTATAATTGCCTCTACTATTGATTAATGAAATATGAAACCACTGTGTTTGTTTAATCGTAGTACTATATAGTACTGAATAGGACATAACTCACATCTGCTATAGTATCTACCATAAGGAGGCTCTGCTGTAAACAAACACAGTGGTGTCACATTTTGTCAAACCCACATAACGCTTTGCTTGTCACTAAAGGAGACAACTGCATGTACAGCCACAATCAAATATCCACCGACACCTTCCCTCCATCGTGCAAATATATTAGTATCATATCAAAATATAATCATACAACAACACCTTATGTCAACTCAACCCCCTCAATTATTATTAAGAGGTGCTGCTAAATTATACATGTGACGTTCTTTATTACCAAGATATTTACTACTACCTAGTGAGGGTGGTAGTAGTGGTTGTGGGGTGGTAGTAGTGGTGGTGGGTGTAGTAGTGGTGGTGGGTGGTAGTAGTAGGTGGTGGTAGTGGTTGTGGGTGGTAGTAGTGGTGGTGGGTGGTAGTAGTGGTAGTGGGTGGTAGTAGTGGTGGTGGGTGGTAGTAGTGGTGGTGGGTGGTAGTAGTAGTCGTGGGTGGTAGTAGTGGTGAAAGTGGTAGTAGTGGTGGTGGGTGGTAGTAGTGGGTAGTAGTGGTGGTGGGTGGTAGTAGTGGTTAGTGGTGTTAACTACCCACTAAACACACACACACACACACACACACACACACACACACACACACATTAAAGCCACATTTAATTTTGAGATACCATTTTCCTTGATTTCTTCTGTTCACACGAGGCATTTTAAGTTTGTCCTTCATTTGCACAGTAGAACACTCAATAAATAACGTGTGTTTTCTTCCCCACTAAATTCCTTGCCATCTGTTTTCTTCCCCACCACCTATCCTAACCATTACATCATCCTACAACACATTATCTCACAACCACACCAAATAAACCTTCCTTCATCCCTCAACTTGACAATGTGTTTTCTTCCCCTACAGGAATGGTCCACCAACTCCACCCCCACCCTGCTACCCAAACTGAGATTTGTACAGGAGAGTGCTGCCAGGATTGTTTTGGTTGTCGAGGATACGGCCGTCATGAACATGCAGCAACGGTGGGAGTTCGTGCGCAAGGCCGTGCGTCGCGTCGTCGTGTATGACATACCCGATGGTAACTACGTGGCTCTTGTGGTATTCAATTCGGTGGCAAGGACTAGTGCCCCTCTCTCTAGGATGGACTCCTTATCGGATGTAAGGCAAAGGGTTGGTTCCTCCCTTCCCCGTAACCCATCTCCTGTACCTGAGAGTAAGAAGTGTGTCCTGTGTGGTCTACAGGAAGCCATGAGGACACTGGATACTGAACCTATAGGAGCTGTGGGTGCTACGGTGATTCTAGTCACCACAGGGAAAGGTCTGACACACCAACAGGAAGTGGAGGAGATGAAACGTCTCGCTACTAACCGTGGTATACGTGTACACACAGTTCTGTACCCGATGATTGAGAGTGGCGGTATGTTAGGTGGTTCGGATTCCAAGGAGCTGCAGTCACTGGTCTCGGCCACTCGTGGTTTCTCCTTCACAGTGATGGATGAAGGTGTGGGTAACGACTCTAAGGTCAGCATGATGGTAGCATTGATGGACGCACTACTAGCAGCTGTAAGGCGTAGTGAACCACCAGCAACACCAGGTGCACCTGTCCTCATTCACAGCCAGGCCTATCCCGGTGGTATCGCGTCCATGTCTATGGGTCATTCACTCTAGACGACTCCTTGGGCCCTCATGTACGTCTTTCCATCTACTATTATGATCTTAATCATGTTGGCAACACTGTACAACTCACCACACCATCGGGAGACACAATGTCCAACGTCAACATGCAGGAGGAAGACGGTGATGCAAATGTTATATTCGTAAACATCCCAAGAGCAGAGCGTGGCGTGTGGCAGTATAAGGTAGAGAACCGAGCTGACTCTCATCAGGGTCTACACATACAAGTATCAGGGAAGGAGAGTGCCCGAAGGAAGATCTCCCTACGCCTGTGGACCACCACCACCAACAATACCATCAACGCATCGGATCCTCACTCCCGATCGTTATGTATGCCGAGGTGAAGGAGGAGGAGATGCCGATAGTGAATGCCAGAGTGACAGCTAGACTTCAACGCCTTGGTACACACACTAATGGAAGAACATACAATTCAGTCCTGGTCCATCTTTATGATCATGGGTATGGAGGTGAGTAAGAACCGTATGAGAGAGAGAGAGAGAGAGAGAGAGAGAGAGAGAGAGAGAGAGAGAGAGAGAGAGAGAGAGAGAGAGAGAGAGAGAGAGAGAGATATCATGTGTATTACAGACAGAGAGGAGTGGTAGATGTGACGTATATAATACCCTCTTTCTTTATCCACAGACCCAGACATCACCGGTGGAGATGGAGTATATTCTAGATACCTACCTATCCTTCATGTTGGTGGACCGGGCCACTACCAGCTCAGTGTCACAGCCGACCACAACAACAACTTAGCCCAGGTACCCGTTAAAGACCCCACCGTGCGGCAACACCACCACCACCACCAACACCACCACCACAAACGTGTGTACTCCAACTCCGGTGATAAAGTGACGTGTTGTGGGAGCTCCATTGGGTATGAAAAACTAAAATTCTTGAAGCCCTTCCAACGCCACTCCATCTACGGTGTACTCGAAGTGATGTCACCAGCGTCCCCTATAGATATGATACCCCCCTCTCGTATTCTAGATCTACTGGCCTGGGTTAACCGTACAACTAGGGAGGTGGTCCTTAGATGGACGGCCCCCGGCGATGACAATGATTGGGGCCGTGCGAACCATTATGAGGCTGTCCTGGCCACCTCCTGGACCGGTGCCAAGGCATTCAACGGTGAAAGTGTTAGTGGAATGCCTCTGCCGGAACAGGTGACCACTCAACAGGCAGTGTCTTTTCATACAAACCGCTACGAGGAGATTGTATATGTAGCCATCAGGGCGGTAGACAAGGCTGGTAACAAGGGTGGTGTGAGTAATATAGCAACTGTATGGGTACCACAGCCCCCCACCACTACTATGTCCCCACAACAATTTACAAGCCAATACCAACAACCCTACACCAACCACACCATCAGCACCAACAAGAACCAGAGTGTGGGACAGAATGGAAGGATGACCCAACTGTCAAACTGGCTGGAATGAATCTAGAAGACATAGCAGTTATAGTAGGATCAGTGGGGGGTTTTCTAGTGATGGCTGCTGTGTTGGCAGCATTCTGTTACTGTCACGTATCTCATCGACGCCACCCAGACCACAAACAAAGACAAGAATCCAATGAAAAGCAGCTCGAGAGAAACGGCCGTATCCTAACCAACCGTAACATAATGATCAAGACTAATTCAAATCTCATGTTAAATCCCGAGGAGAACAATGGTCAAGATCCCACCTATAGTACCAACGCTAAGGAAGTGGTGGAGGAGGCAGGAATGGCAAGTGGCATATACAATGACGGGCGGCCACTGTCCCCTATCCAGTCTTGGGGAGTGACCAAACTAGTGGAGGAACACGAACGACGTGAGGACTATGACAGGGAGCGCCCTACTAACACCTGGAACACACCAGCACTACCACCAAGAACAACATCAGCCCTTCCCCCTGATGTCACCCTTACCAGTACTACACACCAACCCCAACCTTACCCATATACCAGTTCTCAGACCTCTCACCCCACAACGCACCCTCACCCATACGCTGGCTTTCAAGCCCTTCCCTCCCCCTCAACCACCACCACCACCACCACCACCGTTACTACACACTCAGCGGACCCCCCTGCCTACCAGCCCCCATATGCTACTACCAGTACCCATTACCCCCAACCATACCTCTCCTACCAATACCCTCCATCATACAGCCATCACCACCTGAATGAAGACCTGCCCCCTTACACCCCACTATCCCAGCATTCAGAAATTCCTCCCCACTACCCCATCCAACCCACACAACAACAACAACAACAACAACAACAACAACAACATCAACAACAGCCAGAGATATTACAACCAGTTGTGTCATTTTGTGTGGTCGGGGGGACATGACTTACCCTCCACCCATATACTCCCCACAAGCTGATGATCCTCTACCCCTGCCCCGCCAGTAGATCCCAAACCTCCCATGTCAACACCTACAGCCACAATCAAATAACCACCTTCACTTTCCTTCCATCGTGCAAATAAATCAGTATCATATCAAAATATAATCATACTAACCTTATGTCAACTCAACCCCTCAATTATTACAATGAGGTGCTGCAAAATCATACACGTGTTGTTCTTTATTACCAAGATATTTACTATGATGGAAAGAAAGTGTGGGTGGATATTTGATTGTGGCTGTACGTACAGCCACAATCAAATATCCACCCACACTTTGCTTTCTTCGTGCAAATAAATCAGTATCACATCAAAATATAATCATAGAACAACTTACGTCAACTCAACTCAATCAATTATTATTATGTTGTCCTGTAAAATCATACATGTGTTGTTCTTTATTACCAAGATATTTACTACGATGGAAGGAAAGTGTCGGTGGATATTTGATTGTGGCTGTACATTCGTGGTTAATAATAATCACATAATTTCCCTCTGTTCCTAAGCTGAAAAAAAAAACTCTCAACATCGTTTAAGAGGGCAATACATTTTTGGTAAATCTGGAGCAAATGATTCCTTCAAATTTTTCCAGCCAGCATTGTTGTAAGAGGTGTTAGTGGTAATGGTGGTGGTGGTAGTAGTAGTGTTAGTGTACAGTCACATTCATTAGTCCTTCTTCCAAATGTGACACAAAAACTGATGTTAGATGATGATAGTTGCTGTTACTGATTTTTTAAATATTGATTCACACGATTCACTAAAATATTTCGAGATTATAATATTGGTAAAAAATAACTGAAATATTACGAGACTATAATATTGGTAAAAATTAACTGAAATATTACGAGACTATAATATTGGTAAAAATTAACTGAATAATACGAAATTGTAATATCGCATCATATAATATAAACAAACTAGATGTACCGTGTATACATATAGAATAATAATAAAACTGACTGTGTTTAATTAAGGGGATACTTACTATACATTTGGTACATTGGAGCTCCTTGATTCCTCCCAAGTATGTCAGAAAACAGAACCAGGATTACAAAAATAGTGGTGGTCTGTTGCTTGAAATAGTTTGGAGAAATCAGTTGCTCCAGATTTACCCCCGACATTGTACAGTACTATCCCCTGAAATATTGTAATATGCTTCGACAATGTGCCAGGGAGTACACTCTATAATATATGGATAAAAATTAAGCTCAATGTTTCTATATAATTAGAATACACACACACACACACACACACACACACACACTCTCTCTCTCTCTCTCTCTCTCTCTCTCTCTCTCCTCTCTTCTCTCTCTCTCTCTCTCTCTCTCTCTCTCTCTCTCTCTCTCTCTCTCTCTCCTCTCTCTCTCTCTCTCTCTGCATGATGTGATCTCAAAATATCTCTTGTATGTCTGTGATAAAAATTTCGTATAAATAAAGACAATCATCAATGGAATAATGACATTTTATTTGTCATCAAAACTTACGTATCTATCTATCTATATATATATCTATCTATATATATATATATATATAGTACAAGCGGCGGTGGATGGCGCCGTACATACTACACAAGATGTTGTTACCTTAACAGAGAGGGATTAATGTAGTAGAAAATAGTATTGCAGCAGCTACTCACCAAATTTAGTACTTGATAGGGTTTCCTTTATTCTTCTTTACTAACTGAAGTCGCTTTGGTAGTGAATTAGACGATAGGGTT
>JAWQEG010000376.1:12500-71266 GCA_033782935.1 Petrolisthes cinctipes
TATATAAAAAAAATTTTATGTAAAAAAATTTTTATATAAAAAAAATTTTATATAAAAAAAATTTTATATAAAAAAAATTTTATATAAAAAAAATTTAATATAAAAAAAATTTTATATAAAAAAAATTTTATATAAAAAAAATTTTATATAAAAAAAATTTTATATAAAAAAAAAATTTATAAAAAAAATTTTTTATAAAAAAAATTTTTATAAAAAAAAATTTTTATAAAAAATTTTTTTTATAAAAAAAATTTTTTATAAAAATTTTTTTTTATAAAAAATTTTTTTTATAAAAGAAATTTTTTATATAAAAAAAAAATTTTATGTAAAAAAAAATTTTATATAAAAAAAATTTTATATAAAAAAATTTTTATATAAAAAAAAATTTATATAAAAAAATTTTTATATAAAAAAACTTTATATAAAAAAAAAATTATATAAAAAAAATTTATATAAAAAAATTTATATAAAAAAAAATTTATATAAAAAAAAATTTATATAATTTTTTTTTTTATAGTAACAATAATACTTAACCGAATTAATGCCAGTCTGATACAATTAGTCCAGTTACAGAAGGGAGAGAAATGGGCCTCACACAGAACAATTAAATTTGAGAAATGCTGGAAGAATGACATTGAGCACCGGCTTTTCTCGCTATATATACTCTTTGAGAAACCTACGTCAAAACCACAACACTCCAGGATTGGCTATCTTGTAAACTTGTAATGATCCTTGATTGGTACAGACGGCCCAATATGTTAAAGAGGGAATCTGGACCTTCATAACACACTGTACACTCAAAAACCGACCACGTCTTGGTCTCTCCTCGCATCCTTTTCGGGGTCGAACCAGGCAACGAGCAGTTGTGGTGTGATGTAGGTCTTCCAGTCCAGTAACATATAAAAAAAAAAAATTATATAAAAAAAATTATTTATATAATAAATTGTTTTTATATAAACAAAATTTTTGTCCTGATCCCTTGGCACGATGAATTGCAACCAGCCAAGCTTTGATGATTCGAACCAGTGTGTGTTGTAGGCAGACGCACAGTTGTTGTTCAAAGCTAGGATGTTTGCGATTCATTTTGCCAGGGGATCGGGACACAATTTCTGACCGCGACTAAAACGGGACATAATAACAGTTCAAATTAAGCGCTTATTATAACTCACTCTGATTGGCCCACCTCAAAAAATCAATACTCGAAGATTATCGCTGATTGGCTATAACCGAATGATCATTATTTTAGTGTTAATATTAGCTCTTTACGAGTCTAACACGTGTTATATGGTTTGTATAACCTTATAGTACAAGAACAAACCCAACTATCATAGTTTACACACTCGTCAATGTCTCGTTTTATTATAATTTGGATGACAAGTGGACGTCAAATATTCGGAAATTTAATTAGGTCCATCTTTTTCCTATTCTCCTTCGCTGGGAAAATGGGAAGGGTTGGAAAGAGGATGGGAAGGGTTGAAGGAAGAATGGGAAGGGTTGGAGAAAGAATGGGAAGGGTTGGAGAAAGAATGGGAAGGGTTGGAGGAAGAATGGGAAGGGTTGGAAAGAGAATAGGAAGGGTTGAAGAAAGAATGGGAAGGGTTGGAGAAAGAATGGGAAGGGTTGGAGAAAGAATGGGAAGGGTTGGAGAAAGAATGGGAAGGGTTGGAGGAAGAATGGGAAGGGTTGGAAAGAGAATAGGAAGGGTTGAAGAAAGAATGGGAAGGGTTGGAAAAAGAGTGGGAAGGGTTGGAAAAAGAGTGGGAAGGGTTGAACGAAGAATGGGAAGGATTGGAAAAAGAGTGGGAAGGATTGGAGAAGAATGGGAAGGGTTGAAGAAGAATGGGAAGGGTTGAAGAAGAATGGGAAGGGTGGTAGAAGAAAGGGAAAGAATGAGAAATTTAACAGCTGACTTAAATACTTTTTATGAAATAGGATATCCTAAACCATCACGCTGATACATTTGAAGTTACTTTATGTTAAGGTGGTAATTACTGATAAACAACGAGTAAAAATAGACTCTACCAAGCTGAGTTTATAGACCATGTAGCCCCAAGTCTCCAAAATATAACTAAGGGTCCATTCCACAGTGTTTGGTAGTGGTTTGTAAACATGTAAACGAAAGAATGTTAGCTGTGTAATTATGACTTGCTCCCCTACACATGGATACACCACTACACTCCTTCATATTCTCCCTGCCCCTCCCTCCTTCCTCTCCTACCCATACACCCACTACACTCCTTCATATTCTCCCTCCCCCTCCCTCCTTCCTCTCCTACACATACACCACTACACCCCTTCATATTCTCCTTCCCCCTCCCTCCTTCCTCTCCTACCCATACACCCACTACACCCCATTTATATTCTTCCTCCCCCTCCCTTCTTCCTCCCCTACACATACACCACTGCAAAGATAAAGATAAATGTATATTTTGATTGTATAAAGCACTCGGCATTCCTTCCCTGTACGTACGCGGTTGCTCCCTGTACGTACGCGGTTGCTCCCTGTACGTACAGTCGGCGGCAGAAGTCCTGTCGCCTCAACTGCTTCACCGAGACATGCAGTACACACGTTTTCTACACTTACTAATCTCGAGTCTATGAACATCGCGTGCCTCAGTGAAGCAAGTGAGGCGACAGGACTTTTGCCGCCGACTGTACGTGTGTGTTTCTAGTGAGTACAAGCAATGCGTACTGTCTGGGAGAAGGTGCGTTCTCCTAATGTGTACGCATGTGCTATTTAGGTTCAGGTGTGTTGGTGTGGTGGTGATTGAGGTGGTGGTGATTGAGGTGGTGGTAATTGTAGAGTTGATGGTGGTGGTGATTGGTTGTGATTGTGTTGATAGTGGTGATTGTGTGATGGTGATAGGTGGCAATGGTGATTGAGGTGGTGATTGTGTTGATGGTGATTGAGGTGGTGGTGATTGTGTTGATGGTGGTGGTGATTGTGTTGATAGTGATTGAGGTGAGGGTGATTGAGGTGATGGTGATTGAGGTGGTGGTGATTGTGGAGATGCATGAAATTGATGGTGATTAAATAAATATTTATATATAGTGGTGATGGTGATGAAGTAAACATATATATATATAGTGGTGATGGTGATGTAACTATATATGGTGGTGATGGTGATGTAAATACTGAGTAGTGATGATGACAGTGGTTTTTGTAGTGGTGATAAAAAGTAATGTTAATGTTAATGTGTGTGTGTGTGTGTGTGTGTGTGTGTGTGTGTGTGTGGGAGGGAGAGAGTGTGTGAGTTTGTGTGTGTGTGTGTGTGTGTGATGGAGAGAGTGTGTGAGTTTGTGTGTGTGTGTGTGTGTGTGATGGAGAGAGTGTGTGAGTTTGTGTGTGTGTGTGTGTGTGATGGAGAGAGTGTGTGAGTTTGTGTGTGTGTGTGTGTGTGATGGAGAGAGTGTGTGAGTTTGTGTGTGTGTGTGTGTGTGTGAGGGAGGGAGGGAGAGGGGGAATGTGTGTGTGTGTGTGTGATGGAGAGTGTGTGAGTTTGTGTGTGTGTGTGTGTGAGGGAGAGAGTGTGTGAGTTTGTGTGTGTATGTGTGAGGGAGGGAGGGAGAGTGTGTGTGTGTGTGTGTGTGTGTGTGTGAGGGAGGGAGAGAGAGGGGGAATATGTGTGTGTGTGTGTGTGTGTGTGTGTGTGATGGAGAGAGTGTGTGAGTTTGTGTGTGTGTGTGTGTGTGTGTGTGAGGGAGGGAGAGAGAGGGGGAATGTGTGTGTGTGTGTGTGTGATGGAGTGTGTGAGTTTGTGTGTGTGAGAGTGTGTGAGTTTGTGTGTGTGTGTGAGGGAGGGAGAGAGTGTGTGAGTTTGTGTGTGTGTGTGTCAGATGTAGATGGAGAGAGAAGGGGAGTGTGTGTGTGTGTGATTGAGAGTGTGTGTGTGTGTGTGTGAAATGTAGATGGAGAGAGAGGGAGAGTGTGTGTGTGTGTGTGTGTGTGAGAGAGAGAGGGAGGGAGGGAGTGTGTGTGTGTGTGTGTGTGTGTGTGTGTTTAGTGGTACAGAAGAACACAGAAGAAGAACACAGAAAAATAAAGAAAGAAGAACAGAGAACAACACAGAAGAACAGAAAAATAGAGAAAGAAGAACAGACTTCACATATGCACACACACATATATACACACACTTCACATATTATATACACACACACATGCAGACACACACTTCACACACACACTTCTCATATTATATACACACACATGCATACACACACTTCACATATACATACACACACACATATTTATCCACATACACACACACACTTCTCTGCACACACACACTTCTCCACACACACACACACACACTTCTCCACACACACACACACACACTTCTCCACATACACATACACACACATACACACACTTCACATATACACACACACACTTCTCCACATGCACCCACATACACACACTTCTCCATATACACACAGATACACACATTTCACATACACATACTTACACACACACACACACACACGAGTAGTAACAAATCCTTCATATTAATCAAATAATTCTATTACAACTGATATTTGTATCTATATTATAGTTAGATATAAAAAAGATGTTAATTATTGTGTTTTTGAATGAAAATACAGGATATTTCCCAGTATTTACAAAATGCTCAACAATTTTTTTAAGGAAATTTCCAATATTCAAGGTATTTTAATTAAATACCTGGTAATTAAGTTAAAGTTACTTAAAGAAAACCCCAGGATCTAGGGAATTTTTTGGATGATTCGGTTCTTTTTTGTTCATTTCGGCTCTGTGCACCAAAATATAAATACAAATTTTCTTAGTTATTTTTGAAATATTATAATAAATTATGAAAGCTAAAATTATATTAATTATTATGTATTGTTTTTTCTGTGAAATATGACAGTAAATTACATTATTAATTAAATAGAGCCGATACGAATGTGTATATAAAATTATAACAGTGTTGCAATATCCGCGGTTTTAAAGCCCAATTTGGCTACTTAGTGACCTGAAGTGGGTTGGCGGCCATGATTGCTTGCACTTCCCCTCATTATAATAATTGAAATAATTGAAGACATTATCTCAGCCATGTTAATTGATTTAACAAAACCTGGATAATTAGATAACAAGATACAATGCTTTACAAATCAGGGAAATGTCAATAACTGTGGATAGAAACACACTATAAAAGTACGTACGGGAGTTCCAAGATGGCCGCCGAACAGGCTGGCTGGCGACACTCCTCCCTATCTCATAACAAAGCGACGCACACTATCATTCTCCTTGAATTGTTTAATTAAAATTGGGGCTATTTTGGAATAGTTTGAGGTTCGTGGGGTTAAAAATGTCTACAAATGATGACTTATTTATATATGATTTACATCTCTTAGTAATAATATCACGAATTAAAGTAATAATATCACGAATTAAAGACCGATTTCCATAACAGCATAAGTCAGAAATTGCTGTAAATTATTTTATATATGTAATAAACTTACTCCACTGTCATCAAAGTAATAAAAGAAACAAATATGAATATATCTTTTATCCTCAGAGATCACAGGCAGAAGTTTTCTTTGGATAGAGTTTATTCACCAACAAATTCATTAAATAATTCACCCAGAATTCATTTATACGGCTAACATTCCCTCGTTTGCATGCTTACAAACCAAATTCATTAAATAATTCACCCATAAGTAATTTACACGGCTAACATTCTTTCGTTTGCATGCTTACAAACCATATTCATTAAATAATTCACCCATAAGTCATTAACACGGCTAACATTCTTTCGTTTGCATGCTTACAAACCAATACCAACCACTGTGGGTGTGTAACCTTTTCATCGGCACATATATTAATTATTTTTATCCTTTGTTTGCTGTAGTTCCATGACTCTTCCTTTAATTTTGTTCTTTTTTTACTTTATTTTATCTTAAATTTACATAAGTTATATATCACTAATTTTTATTCTATTTATTGACAGTATGATATAATTGGGCGGTATTGAGAGCACCCCTAATCCTCCCCCCCCCCCCACAAGCCTGTTCCCCTACTCCCGCACCCCCCTAACCCCCTCCAAGCCTGTCCCCCTATTCCCGCACCCCCCAAAACCCACCCGCACCCACCTAAAACCCCCTCCAAGCCTATTATAATTTGGGCTGGCTATATTTTGGGCTACTACCGTTACAGCTCACCTCGACTTGGCTATAATAAACATACTATTGGCAACGCTGATAACTGTATCATCTGGCAACACTGACGACGACAAAGCCATCTGGCAACACTGACAACAAAAGTAGGGGGGAAAAAAAAACAGGTAAATAAGCACATGGTCCATATTCAAGAACGTTCGTAGGGCATACGATGGCATGGTACCGATACGATGACTCCATATACAAACCACAGAGCCGTCGTACAGTACCACACCATCGTATACACCTTGGATGTTCTTGAATATGGCCCATTTTTTTAGTTATATTTCTTCTTTCTTCACTCTATCTCCTTCGTCGCCATTATTTTTTTTTCTATATCGTTATTTTTTTTTGGTATTTATCTAGTTAGAGGTGTCTATGGTACCGTGGGTCGATTCCACAGTGGTTGGTATTGGTTTGTAAACATGCAAACGAAAGAATGTTATATAGCCGTGTTAATGACCGATAAATATTGAAAGAATTTCCTTCCATCGTAGTAAATATAATAATAATAATAATAATAATCTTGGTAATAAAGAACAACACGTGTATGATTTTGCACCACCTCAATAATAATAATAATTGAGGGGGTTGAGTTGATATAAGGTGTTATTTTGAAGATTATAGTTGGATATGATAGTGATTTATTTGCTTGATGTCATTGTAAGGGAAGGTGTCTGTTGTTATTACATTGTGGCTGTACATACACACACACACATACATAATAATAATTAAGGGAGTTTAGTTGACTTTAGGTGTTATTTTGAAGATTATAGTTTGATATGATAGTGATTTATTTGCATGATGGAAAGGAAGGTGTCTGTGGTTATTACATTGTGACTGTACATTCTATTTCATCTGTTACCTTTGGTACTTAAGGACCTTGTGATTAGGTTTGAAAATTGGAGGCTTCTGATTCCTCCAGACCATGCCATGAAACAAGTTCCTTCCATATAGGTGTGTGTGTTAGGGAGAGAGAATGTGTGTGTGTGTGTGTGTGTGTTTGGAGGCTTCTAATTCCTCCAGACCATGCCATGAAACAAGCTCCTTCCATATAGGTGGAGTTTCATGGCAATATTTGAAGGAGTCGTTTACCTTCAATTATCTGACTACATCACAGGGTTCCTTAAGGAGGTAATTCACTTTTGTTACATTAAATATTATTGTAGTAGGTTATTTCTTATTTATTCTTTTTTGTTACATTGTAGTGCCTTGATTCCTCCAATGTATGTCAGGAAACAGGACCAGAAGAACAAAAATAATGGTGTTCTGTTGCTTGGAATAGTTTGGAGGAATCAGTTGCTCCAGATTTACCAACACAAAATTTCCCCCTTGACTGTCCCACTTGTCAATGACCTTCTTCCTCGGGTGCCATATGACCTTTTCTGTTATGTTGCCTAATATCAATCAATATTTACAGGTCACACCACCAAGATGGGAGACGTATAAATATTTACAAGAGGTCTACTGTAAGAAACACAAGTGATGTGATGCAGTACTTGGGAAGGGGGGGTTCTTAAGGTTTGGGGGGTGCGGGAATAGGGGGACAGGCTTGGGGGGGGGTAGAAAGCCTGTCCCCTATTCCCGCACCCCCCTAACCCCCCCCCCCAAGACTGTTTCTCTACTCCTGCACCCCCAAGCCTGTTCTCCTACTCCCGCACCCCCCTAAACCCCCCCCTATTCCCGCACCTCAGGCTAACACCACCACAGAAGGCACCAAGGCTCGTCTATAAGGTCAAGCAGGGTATGTATATATATGTTTGTCAAGTGGGTATATTATATATATATATATATATATATATAATAATTTTGCATTACAATTACTGTACAAACTGACATTTCAAAATAACAAAACTAATAATAATAATAATAATGTTGTATTACAATTACATAGTGTGACATATTCTATATGTTGTAAATCCTTGAAAACCACAACAGTGTGTGTATGAATTATTGTGGCCAACAGTACAGTACTTATACTGGGAAAAAAAACATTAAAATACAATATATATATATATATATATATATATATATATATATATATATATATATATATATATATATATATATATATATATATATATATATATCTTTTACCTTCTGTGCTTACCATCCCACCACCTCTCTATCACCTTCTTCCTCAGGTGCCATATGACCTCGCTGTTGTAGCACCTAATATCAATCCATCAATTAATGTGGTGTTAATTCTGTGACATGTTTAGTCATCTTCCATGGTGTTGATTCCACAGTGGTATTAGTTTGTTAGCTTCCCAACCAACCACACTTGTAAGCCTTCATTATTTTCCAAAAGGTGAGTATCCACATTCACAAAATCTAACCAACAGTTAGATAATAATGATCACTGTATAGTTTACTCACCAAATTCATTAAATAATTCACCCAGAAATCATTTACACGGCTAAAAATTATTTTGTTTGTGTGCTTAGTACAGACTTTAACAGAAGATATAGCACATTGGTTTGAGTGGTAAATCTGGAGCAACTGATTCCTTCAAACTATTTTTCCAGACAACAGGATACCATTATTTTTCTTCATGTGGGTGTTTTTCCTGACATACTTTGGAGGAATCAAGGCACTCCAATATAAATCTGGAGCAACTGATTCCTCCAAACTAATCCTGGAGCAACTGAATCCTCCAAACTATCCCAAGCAACAGAAAACCTTTAATTTTGTTCATCTGGTCCTGTTTCCTGACAAACTTTGGAGGAATCAAGGCACTCCAATGTACAAAAAGTATACTACTGTATACCATTAAGGAGGTAATTCACTTTGGTTACATTGGAGTGTCTTGATTCCTCCAAAGTATGTCAGGAAACAGGACCAGGTGAACAAAAATAAAGGTGTTCTGTTGCTTGGAATAGTTTGGAGGAATCATTTGCTCCCGATTTACCAACACTACTTGCACCTTAATTATTGTGTTGTGTTGTGTGTTTGTCAGGATAGCTTGGAGGCATTGATAGCCTTGGTATTGGGTTGATTTTACAGTGGTAATGGTTTGTTAGCTTCCCAACCAACCACACTTGTTAGGCTTCATTATTTTCCAAAAGCTGAGTATCCGTATTCATTTACACGGCTAACATTCTTTCGTTTGCATGCTTACAAACCAATACCAAACCACTGTGGAATGGACTCATAGTGTTGTCATGATGAAATATGCACCACACAGAGAAAGGTTCTGTTGAAAACCTAAATCCTCTTCTGAACCACATGATACAATTACTGACTTAGAGTTAATGAAGTAATGTTATTGATATTAAAGGAACACTTTGTTTACAGATTGTTGTTCCTCAAGGTGTCTGGCCCAGCAGCCCCCAGCTCCTCACAGGGTTGTTGTTGTTCCTCAAGGTGTCTGGCCCAGCAGCCCCCAGCTCCTCACAGGGTTGTTGTTGTTCCTCAAGGTGTCTGGCCCAGCAGCCCCCAGCTCCTCACAGGGTTGGCAACAATCTGGGTAACCCGGTTTTACCCACCTGGGTAAAAAAAAAAAAAAAAAAAAAAAAAAAAACATTTGAAAAAACCCATATTTTTGCCCACTTTCCTGTTTTTTTTCTTCAAAATAATATATTTAATATATTTTTTATTTTAAATTATTGATTTTTTATATTATAGCACACAATATCAACATTAAATCATAGATACTTGAGATTAACTATTGATCATTGCCAAGTACCTTTAATCTATTATTAAGGAAGTGTAATCATTATAAAACTTGAGTTTTTTACAAATAAGAATGTTCTTCTTGACTAAATAAAGGCAAATAATAATAACTTCTGTTTTGGTAACAGCTTTTGTAACTACTGTAATATTTTTCTTCCATTTGATATTTTTGGCTTCAAAATATCTTATATTATTCTAATATAACAAAATAACTTATTTCAAATGAGGATGCCCATTTCTTATTTAATGAAAAAATATCTTGCAAACATGAAATAATGAGATTTTTTGACAAATAACAATGTTTTTCCTTACTTCAAAGAAGAAAATAAATTTGTCGAATTTTTTACCATTTCAAAAATATATTTTATAGCTTTCCTCCTCTAATTATAATTTGAAATTTATTTTTTTATTTTGCAACAGTTTTATTCCTTATCAATTATAAACATAATTCTTTTCCTCAATAACACTAAAATAATACGAAAGCAATTTTAAAATATTTATTGGGAATTTGTGAAGTATTGACCCCACAAATAGCTATACTGAATTTATTGGTTTGTTAAGTTTAGCTAATAGCTATCTCAGGGAATGTTATTTACATTTATTCATCTGTGTCATTCATTGTCAGGTACAAATGTTTGTAAATTTGTACAAGGTTTGTGGCCTTCACCACCCCAAACCTGTTTCTCAGTTTTGACCATACTGTATAGTACAGGACCAAAAGTTGAAAACATTCTCTCAATGGATGGTGAACTAGGAGGACAACTTAACAAGTCCTTGAAATATTGACACAACCTCCTTGGAATTGTACCTTTCTTTGTTGTTCTCTGATCCATAAGTATCCACCACGGTAAATTTTGAAAAACCCGCTTTTGCCCCGGTTTAAAAAAAAAAAAAAAAAAAAACCCAGGCTTTAAAAAAACAAGTGAGTTTTTTGCCAACCCTGGCTCCCAAGGAAGGCCATGGCCTGAACCAGGCTTTCCCACAGTGCCCTCACAGAGTGTATGTTGTTGTGTTGTTGGTGAGTGTGTTTGTATACATTGCAATCTTCTATAATGTGTTTAATAGAATGTAGTGTTGTGTTACATCCTGGACAGACAGACATTCACAGAGTGTATGTTGTGTTGTTGGTGAGTGTGTTTGTGTGTATTACAGTCTTCAATAATGTGTTTAATAGAATGAGGTGTTGTGTTACATCCTGGACAGGTATCTACAATGGTTCCATCCAGCCTCTTCTTATATGTCTCCCAAGGAAGGATGCTATGGGGGCCAAACCATCACAACATCCCCCCGCCCTACTTTGGGGCACGAGAACCTGGGAACGGCTTCGGTCACCCAGGCAATACCATCCTGACATAGTTTGGAAGAGTGTGTGGTGAGTGGGTAGTGGGTGTGTAGTAGATGGGTGGTGAGTGGGTAGTGGATGAGTGGTGAGTGTAGTGGGTGTGTAGTGAGTGGGTAGTGGGTGTGTAGTAGATGGGTGGTGAGTGGGTAGTGGATGAGTGGTGAGTGTAGTGGGTGTGTAGTGAGTGGGTAGTGGATGGGTGGTGAGTGGGTAGTGAGTAGTGTAGTGAGTGGGTAGTCCTTCAATTTACCACCAAGAGAATCTCATCTTAGTCTATATAATTATAATTGGACTCTGTATATTATTTACCACAACGCTATAGTCAAACCAGAATATACTGAGCCTTCGGGTAGGGTCGAGGATTAAGAGCGGCGTTGCCAAATCATCACCAGAACATACCCACATGGTATCCAACATTCTCTGTGATAAATTTAATGGGGTTGCCTTCGCTGTACCAGCAACTGACTGAGAGGGATCTAATAGGGGTCCTCTATTGGCCTTCTCATGGAGGAAATATCTATTTACATTATAAATAATTTCCTTGGCTTGGCTGTGGAGAACAATGACGTGCCTGGGAGATGTGTGGTCCATAGTGGTTGGTGTGAGAATGACCAGGTGACTGATATGTATGAGTACACATGTCCTTGACCCACCATTAACACTTTGTCACAGGAGATGTGGCAACATGTACAAAATAGCATGTCACATGTTGTATGGAGTTGTTGTAAATATACTTACAATGAACCTAACTCGTCATTATAAATACTTCTTTTTAACATTGTATTATATATTGAATACTTACAGCTACTACAAATTGGCTTATGCATTAAAATTTTAACGATATGGGTTTGTTTTGGTGATGATTTGGCAATGCCGCTCTTAATCCGGACCCCACCCTAGGGCTCAGTATATTCTGGTTTGACTATAGTAATATTGATGTGATTTGTTTGTTTCCTGACATAGTTTGGAGGAGTGGGTGGTGAGTGGGTAGTGTAGTGAGTGGGTGGTCCTTCAATTTCCCACCAAGAGAATATCATCTTAAGGGGGAAGTTTTGTGTTGGTAAATCTGGAGCAACTGAATCCTCCAAACTATTCCAAGCAACAACAGAACACCATTATTTTTGCTCTTCTGGTCCTGTTTCCTGGCATACTTTGGAGGAATCAAGGCACTCCAATGTACCAAAAAAGAATTATCACCTTAATGTTTATAATAAATAAATGGGTGAATTTCATTGGACTGTGTATATTATTTATTTACCACTATAGAAAGGAATCATCATTATTATATGCCTTTGTACTAAGTAAACTGGTTTGTTGTATTGTGTACTGGGGGTTTTGGGTTGGATGTTCCTTGGCATGTGTGGGTGTGTGTTTTGGCATGTGTGTGGGTGTGTTTTGGTCTGTGTCTTCCTCTGGTCTCTAAATTGTTGGTGTGGGTGTGTGTGTTTTGGCATGTGGGTGTGGGTGTGTGTGTTTTGGCATGTGGGTGTGGGTGTGTTTTGGCATGTGTGTGTGGGTGTGTGTGTTTTGGCATGTGTGTGTGGGTGTGTGTGTTTTGGCATGTGTGTGTGGGTGTGTGTGTTTTGGCATGTGTGTGTGGGTGTGTGTGTTTTGGCATGTGTGTGTGGGTGTGTGTGTTTTGGCATGTGGGTGTGGGTGTGTGTGTTTTGGCATGTGGGTGTGGGTGTGTGTGTGTGTGTGTGTGTGTGTGTGTGTTTTGGCGGGTGGGTGTGTATGTTTTGGCATGTGTGTGTGTTTTTTTTTGTGTGGGTGTGTGTTTTGGCATGTGTGTGTGGGTGTGTGTTTTGGCGTGTGGGTGTGTGTGTTTTGGCATGTGTGTGTGTGTTTTGGCATGTGTGGGTGTGTGTGTTTTGGCATGTGTGTGTGGGTGTGTGTGTTTTGGCGTGTGTGTGGGTGTGTGTTTTGGCATGTGTGGGTGTGTGTGTTTTGGCATGTGTGTGTGTGTGTGTGTGTTTTGGCATGTGTGTGTTTTGGCATGTGGGTGTGGGTGTGTGTGTTTTGGCATGTGTGTGTGTGTGTGTGTTTTGGCATGTGTGTGTGGGTGTGTGTTTTGGCATGTGTGGGTGTGTGTGTTTTACCATGTGTGGGTGTGGGTTTTGGCATGTGTGTGTGTGTGTGTGTGTGTGGGTGTTTTACCACATAGTGTAGTGGATGGTGTGGGTTTGTATGCCTCTCGTGTCAAGATGTTGCTGGCCAAAGGTAAGTAAGTATTATTATTATATATATATATATATATACTGCTTTACACACATAGGGTTCATTCCACAGTGGTTGGTATTGGTTTGTAAGCACGCAAACGAAAGAGTATTAGCCGTGTTAATGACTCCTGGGTGAATTATTTAATGAATTTGGTGAGTATCCGTATTCGCAAAATCTATACAACAGTTAGATAATAATGATCACTGAATAGTTTACTCACCAAATTCATTAAATAATTCACCCAGAAGTCATTAACACGGCTAACATTCTTTCGTTTGCGTGCTTACAAACCACAACGAATGGCTCTGAGTATAAAATTCAAGGTAAAATTAGTTGGGAAAGAGAATGAAACTATTTCAAAGATTATCCCATGGTTGAATTTATGGATATAAGCCAAGCGTTATTGTCCTTCCAACCACCACCACCACCACCACCCAGCAGTAAGTGGTGTCTGTACAGGTTGTACATACATATACATTACATACACCAGGCTGCACATACATACATATATATACCAGGCTGCACATACATAAATACATATAAAGTTAAAGTTGCAGGGTTTTAGTTCTGGTATCTATCTCTGATGAGATACTCTCCTGAACGTCAGCCAGGCAAGCCCAACTCCCCACCATGGTGCCCAGCCATGGCAGTAACCCCCCAGTAAACAGTTTTAAACTCTCGGGCCTGGGCGAGGCTCGATCTGCCGACCTCACGGATGCGAGGCAGGCGCGTTACCACTGTACTAGCCAGGGGCTACAGTACATACTTTGGAGGAATCAAAACACTCCAATGTAACAAAAGCGAATTACCACCTTAATGTTGTCGTTCCCTCACACCCACTACTTGCTCATTACATAACACCTCCTCATAATCACCTTATGTCCCACCTTTCTCACTTAACATACATAACAGCATAAATTCAAGTGAGAAAGGTGGGACATAAGGTGATTGTGAGGTGGTGTTATGTAATGAGCAAGTAGTGGGTGTTAGGGAATGACAGCATTAAGGTGGTAATTCACTTTTGTTACATTGGAGTGTTTTGATTCCTCCAAAGTATGCCAGGAAACAGGACCAGAAGACCAAAAATAATGGTGTTCTGTTGTTGCTTGGAATAGTTTGGAGGATTCAGTTGCTCCAAATTTACCAACACCGAATTTCCTCCTTAATTAAGTGATGGAGGGGGAAGATATTATTTGTAAGGCTAGAGTGTTGTCTATGGTGTAATACAGTGGTAACTATAGGAAAGGTAGGAGTATGAAGGTGTAGTAATAATATAACAGTGGTGGTGGTGAGTTATATTGGTGGGTGTGTGTGTGTGTGTGTGTGTGTGGGGGATACTCGAATATGTGCCGCAGGAATTTATACAAAAAAAAAAAAAAAACGTACAAAAGGGTGTGGAAGAAAATGTGGAGAAGTAGCACTTGGTGGTCTGTTGCTTGGAATAGTTTGCATGCTTGGAATAGTTTGCATGGAGGAATCATTTGCTTGGAATAGTTTGCATGGAGGAATCATTTGCTTGGAATAGTTTGCATGGAGGAATCATTTGCTTGGAATAGTTTGCATGGAGGAATCATTTGCTTGGAATAGTTTGCATGGAGGAATCATTTGTTTGGAATAGTTTACATGGAGGAATCATTTGCTTGGAATAGTTTACATGGAGGAATCATTTGCTTGGAATAGTTTGCATGGAGGAATCATTTTTCTCATCAACAAAAACAATGGTGGTCTGTTGCTTGGATCAAGATTTACTAATGACCAGACAGACCACTTTGAAAACCCGACCATAATCATGATCTTCTTTGGATGACTGTACACTTGGCTTGTGTTGTTGTTGTTGTTGAATACTAAACGTAGAGTATGAAGAATTGCCAAACAAAGCCTCCATTGACTCCTGATGTTGCAAGGATGTGTGTTCTGTTTGTATGATATGTTTTGTTAGTACATATTGAAGTTTTCATGACAAGGGTACGGGACTTATATTGACACCATTAAAACACTATCATTTGTTTTGTTCATTGTTTTTTTTAGTAATATTTGTAATATTTTTTCTTTTTTTTCTTTTTATAATTGACTCCACCAGGCCATTGTTTTTATTTTTTTATTTTTTTTATTTATTTATTATTTTATTTTTTTCATAATATCTTGTGTCGTATTGTATGTATTATAAGTTTGGTTAGTATTGAAGCTTATTGTGACAGAGATACTGTACTGTACTTACACTGTCAACATTATATTATCATTACTAACACAACATTGACCATTCCTATATATTATTAATTATTATTGACTCCTATGTACAGCCACAATCAAATATCCACCAACACTTTCCTTCCATCGTACAAATAAATCAGTATCATATCAATATATAATCATACAACACCTTATGTCAACTCAACCCCCGCAATTATTATTATTATGAGGTGCTGCAATATCATACACGTGTTGTTCTTTATTACCAAGATATTTACTACGATGGAAGGATATATATTGTTGGTGGATATTTGATTGTGGCTGTACAGTATTCATTCTTTCCTTTGTTTGTGTGTGTCCATAATATCTCTGGTTCTTTCTCAAACTATTCCTTTGTATTGTGTGTTTTCTCCCTCACTTTGTACATTTTCTCTGCCACAACTGACCCTCCACTGATATCCTTGCAGGCAGCCACCATACCCCAGGGTGTGGTGGTGAAGGTGACACAAACAGAGGAGGTGACAGAAGCAGAGGAGGTGACCGGTGACCAGTTCTCCAGACCACGTCACCTTCAGCAAGGGAACGTGTAGGGAGGAGGCCAAGTGGTGGATGGATGTGTTAGGGGTCTTCCCACACACACACACACACACACACAAGGTACACACACTACAGTACTATTTTATTTCTGTATACACACAACTTACTCAAATTACACTATTGTCTTTCTGTACACACTCATTAGGTACAGTCACCAGCACTAATAAGTATCCAGGTGTGCTTGGAATATCTATAGAGACAGTAAATAAATGCACAATAACATCTCCATTGGAATTAGTTCATGGTTAAAATTGGACCTGTTTAACACTTCAACTAAAGCTGTATACTTATTAGCGCTCATGACTGTACACTACACTAACTAACTACATGTGTATTGTCTTCCCACACACAATTTTTTTTTTTTTCTATTATATTGATATTATTTCTTTTTGGAGTGTGATCCAATGGGACAAACTTTAGGAATAGTCCTCAGGTTACTTATTGATTTTGGAGAATGTGGAAATTAGTATCTAAATTTATGTTGTGTGTGTGTGTGAGAGAGAGAGAGAGACAGAGTAAATGTGTGTGTGTGTGTGTGTACGAGAATATAAATACTAAACCAATCCATGGTATACCTCAGCATCAAGGTGGACACATGAGGAACGCCACCTTCCCTGGGATCAAGATCAGTACCGTAATGAAGTTGTCACTCTCCCTTCACTCTCCCCCCGTCCACACTCCCTTCACTCTCCCCCCGTCCACACTCGGTAAGTCCAACCATGTACAGTCACAGTCAATAACAATCATCCACGTATGGGTATCTCAAACACATATATACATACAGTCGCGGTCAATAATAATCATCCACATATGGGTATCTCAAACAATTTACTGTCTAATGTTTTCACGTTCACATATGATGTTATTGTTTTAAGTAGTGCGTAGCTGCTTGTATTAAATTAAAAGATGGTAGTTAACGTGTGTGTCTGTGTGTGTGTTATTGTTTTAAGTAGTGTGTAGCTGCTTGTATTAAATTAAAAGATGGTAGTTAATCTATTTATTGGAAAGTTTATCATCTAAGGAACAGAGGGAAGCTGTCAAACTCTTACGTGAGTTACCCCTATATGGATGATTATATTTGACCACAACTGTACACTTAGTAATCCTTGACAGGCTCCATAGAAAAACAGTAATACCATCAGACCATTATTACACCATTGTTGACTCTACGGATGTTGTTGTATGTGTGTGTTTGTATGTTTGTTTATGTGTGTGTGTGGTGTGTTCTTACCTATTTGTATCTTTACAGGATTGAGTCAAGTTCGTAATGTCCCGTATTTTAAATCACAATTACCATATTTTTCTTTAAAGTTATGTATGTTTTTGACACACACCACTTCTTCTGGTAATTTATTCCATTCGTGTGTGTGTGTATGTATTTATGTTTGTGTCTGTGTGTATGTGTATGTTTCTGTATGTTTGTGTGTGTGTGTGTTTAGTACAGTCATCCAGCATACAAACCTTATTTAGTCTTTAGTTGTTTCTCCATCCTTCCCCCTTGAAGTTTGAGGCATTGTAGGTTTTACAGTCTTAGACAAGAAAGTACATTGATGTGTGTGTGTGTGTGTATTATTCCTCTGTGTGTGTGTGTATTATTCCTGTGTGTGTGTGTGTGTGTGTTATTCCTGTGTCTGTCTGTGTGTGTATTATTCCTCTGTGTGTGTATTATTATTATTATGTTGCCAACTGTACCACACCACCAACATTCTTGCATATGCCCTTTACTGTCAAGTTTTTAAATTTTTCTGTTCTGGTATTTCATTCATAAGACCTAATTTTATTCTCTATATTTTTTCTCACAAATCATTTTTCATTAATACATTTCTTCACTTATCTTTGCTCATCCATAAATTAAATAGGTTGTAATTTGTTGTTACAGAGTTGTGGAGTTGTACAAGAGACTGAGGAACCTTCATTGTTTGTTTGTTGTCCACTGTGTTCTTCCTTCCATCAACAACAACAACAACAACAGTACAAGCATTTACTATAGGACCTTGAGGAACAACAACAACAACAACAACAACATCAACTACTACTACTACAACTGTAAGTTTGTATGGAATTACATTGTTGTATTTCTCTCTCTCTCTCTCCTTCATTCATTTCTTTCTTTCATTCTCTCTCTCTTACCTTCATTCTTCCATTCTCTCTCTCTTACCTTCATTCTTCCATTCTCTCTCTCTCATTCCTTCATTCTTCCATTCTCTCTCTCTCATTCCTTCCTTTCTTCCTTCCATTCTCTCTCTCTCTCATTCATTCCTTTCTTCCTTCCATTCTCTTTCTCTCTCTCTCATTCATTCCTTTCTTCCTTCCATTCTCTCTCTCTCTCTCTCATTCATTCCTTTCTTCCTTCCATTCTCTCTCTCTCTCTCATTCATTCCTTTCTTCCTTCCTTCCATTCTCTCTCTCTCTCTCATTCCTTCCTTTCTTCCTTCCATTCTCTTTCTCTCTCTCTCATTTATTCCTTCCATTCTCTCTCTCTCTCTCTCATTCATTCCTTTCTTCCTTCCATTCTCTCTCTCTCTCATTCATTCCTTTCTTCCTTCCAATCTCTCTCTCTCTCATTCATTCCTTTCTTCCTTCCATTCTCTCTCTCTCTCTCTCTCATTCATTCATTCCTTTCTTCCTTCCAATCTCTCTCTCATTCATTCATTCCTTTCTTCCTTCCAATCTCTCTCTCATTCATTCCTTTCTTCCTTCCTTCCATTCTCTCTCTCTCTCTCATTCATTCCTTTCTTCCTTCCATTCTCTCTCTCTCTCTCATTCCTTCCTTTCTTCCTTCCATTCTCTTTCTCTCTCTCTCTCATTTATTCCTTTCTTCCTTCCATTCTCTCTCTCTCTCTCTCATTCATTCCTTTCTTCCTTCCATTCTCTCTCTCTCTCATTCATTCTTCCTTCCAATCTCTCTCTCTCTCATTCATTCCTTTCTTCCTTCCATTCTCTCTCTCTCTCTCTGTTGGTCCAGATTTACTACCAACAAATTCTGTCACCTTAAGTGAATTCTCTAACAGGTCACAACATCTCATCATGTCCTTATGTTCTCTATCTTTTGGTTCTGTCCCTTCTGATTCTTCTGCTATGTTGTACAGTTGTGGTCAATAATAATCATCCACATATGGGCATCTCAAACAATTTACTGTGTAATGTTTCTCACAAAGACCATTAGCCATTGGATGATAAGGAGACATAAAACATTGCTTTACACTAATGAGTCTATATATTTCCTGCATTATGTTTGAAGTGAACTGATAATCCCTATCACTCAATATTTCTTGAGGAAAGCCCACTGCTAAGAATGTCTAGTAAAGCTTCAGCCACTCTTTCAGTTTCTATTACTGATAAAGCTACTGTTTTGGTCCACATTGTGACATAATTAATTAATGTCAGTACACATCTATTGTCCTGTGAGGATGGAGGACTAATAGGGTGTACAAGATCTATTGCTATACCCTTAGGTAATATCTTCTGACACCTGTCACAACTATAGCACCATCTCTTGACTTGGTTAGACATTCCTACCCAATAAAATGAACTGCTAACCCTATCATTAGTCTTGGTTATCCCTAAAAGTCCTCCCAGCAGACAGACCCTCATGAGTTAATGCCAACACATACTTCCATCTGTTTAATTTCCTCCCTATATTTACTTGTCTTAATTCTGTACCATAAATCATTCACTTTTTCTAACTTGATATTTGAATTCCTTCATCTCCTAATTAGTGCCTTAATGAAGTCATCCTTCTGCTCTTCCAGGGTAACAGGCAAACCATTAAAAGTGTCAAACTCTATCTGATTAATACATAGAGGTTTAAACTTATCCCTAACCTCCTACTCAACCCTACTACCACTACTATTACTACTACTATTAAGTGGTGTAGTGTAAATATGTCACTATCTCTCTTTGGTACACACACACACACACACCAACCATGTAACAATTATTATTATCTAAATATAATACTAAATATTTATTACAATGCTTAAACACCAATTAACCATTACCTAACATAACATAACCATTACCTAACCTAATCTAACCATTACCTAACCTAGCGTAACCTAGCGTAACCTAACCTAACTTATGTCTTGTTTTTGTCGATCCCACAGTGGTTGGTATTGGTTTGTAAGCACGCAAACGAAAGAATGTTAGCCTTATAAATGACTTGTGGGTGAATTATTTAATGAATTTGGTGAGTAAACTATACAGTGATTATTATTATCTAACTGTTAGATAGATTTTGTGAATATGGATACTCACCATTTGGAAAATAACGAAGCCTTACAAGTGTGGTTGGTTGGGAAGCTTACAAACCAATACCACTGTGGAATCAAACCCATATACAGTTTACCACAGAAATTCTTACACAGGTTATATGGAAAGAGAAGTTATTGATTATTGTGAATGTTTACCAAGTGACTCTTATCATTACAAAACAACAAACCTAATAATAATAATGTTGTATTGCAGTTACATAGTTTTAACCTTTTATCTTTCTCTGCATCTTCTTTTTATTATTATTATTATTGATATTATTATTATTAATATTATTATTGTTAATATTATTATTGTTAATATTATTAATATTATTATTATTATTATTATTATTATTATTAATATTATTATTATTATTATTATTATTAATATTATTATTATTATTATTATCATTATTATTATTATTATTATAAGTTGGCTTCATTTCCACCTGTGTATGTATTAGGTTTTGTAAAAATTATAAATTGTATAATTATTAGGTTTAAAAAAATATATAAACTGATTTGGTTGTTACAGAGTTTTGGAATTAACTGGAGTTGTAGAAGTATGAGACCTCCTTCCATCTATAACAACAACAACAACAACAACAACAACAACAATAATAACAACAATAACAAGACATTATTATAGATTACTGTAAGTATTTGTAAAGTTACATTGTACCATATTCAACAACATTCATGGTGTATACGATGGTTCTGTAGTCTTTATATGGAGACATTGTATGTACCATGGATGTGTGTGTGTGTGTGTTTGGAGGCTTCTGATTCCTCCTAACCATGCCATGAAACAAGCTCCTTCCATATAGGTGTGTGTGTGTGTGTGTGTTAAGCCTCGGCCACACGGTACTGAGACATGTTTGGAGACATTTTCAAAACATTGCCTCAGACATGTTCGGTTTCATGTTCGACATGTCTCGTTTGGACGTACAAACTCGTGAACATGTTTTGAGACAATGCAGTGTGGATGTTTGGTGGCTGGGAACAAGTGTGTGAACAACCAATTGTGTGAACATTCTCTACCTGAGTGGATTTTCACTGCAGTACACGGCATTGTCATATTAATTATGTACAGTCGGCGGCAGAAGTCCTGTCGCCTCACCTGCTTCACCGAGAGACACAGTGTTCATGGACTCGAGAAATACACACGTTTTCTACACTTAATAATCTCGAGTCTATGAACATCGCGTGCCTCGGTGAAGCAAGTGAGGTGACAGGACTTTTGCCGCTGACTGTACACTGGATCAAAAAAAGTGTGGCGCAGGTGGTGTCCGATGGTTCTGTAAATGATCACTACATCATGATAAACAAGCTCGTTTTCAGTAGCCATCGTCTTAGGTGTCAGAATGTTTTACGAGGGAAATGCGCGATACTTTTTTGATGGAGTGTACACCTCGTATATTGATGTAGGTACTGCAAGTGTATTGGTACAAATACTATAATTATATACTATCACCTCCAATAATAGTGACACACCCTCCTCTATATCTGTGTATTCCCAGTGTGACAGGCCAACAGTCCCTCCCACTTTCATCCTCCAGAAACACATACACCTGTATTCTCCTTCCCATCTATCCCTACTACCCTAAGTAACCTGTTGCACAGAGAAGGGACACCAGGGACACAGAGTTATCGATATTATTGTTTTAAGTAGTATGTAGCTGTTTGTATTAAATTAAACAATGGTAGTTAACCTATTTATTGGAAAGTTTATCATCTAAGGAACAGAGGGAAGCTGTCAAACTCTTACGTGAGTTACCCCTATATGGATGATTATATTTGACACCAACTGTACCTTAGCAGTTTTTCATTACTTCTTATCACCTTTTTAATCTCTTCTTCTTCTATTTTATTTCCTTGTTTTGCCCATTCAACCTCACGTGAAAATTTCTCTTAATTTCTAAAAATTTCTGCAAAGATAACTTTTAATTTCTCTCGACATTCACTCACTTTTTTTGTTTGTTAATTTCTACCACCACTTCCTGTTCTATATTCTTTTTATCACCTAAAATATTAACTGCTTCTATTCCTGGAGTTTATCTCACTGTTCTGTTACCTAACCCAACCCAACCCAACCCAATCCAACCTAACCCAACCTAAAATATTAACTGCTTCTATTCCTGGAGTTTATCCCACTGTTCTGTTACCTAACCCAACCCAACCCAACCTAACCTAACCTAAAATATTAACTGCTTCTATTCCTGGAGTTTATCTCACTGTTCTGTTACCTAACCCAACCTAACCTAACCTAACCTCACCTAACCTAAAATATTAACTGCTTCTATTCCTGGAGTTTATCTCACTGTTCTGTTACCTAACCCAACCTAACCTAACCTAACCTCACCTAACCTAAAATATTAACTGCTTCTATTCCTGGAGTTTATCTCACTGTTCTGTTACCTAACCCAACCTAACCTAACCTAACCTCACCTAACCTAAAATATTAACTGCTTCTATTCCTGGAGTTTATCTCACTGTTCTGTTTATTACCTGTTCCACAACTGAATCACAGGATATCAAATCAACTCTCTCTTTCTACTTCATTATTATTTTCTCACCAATTTCTTTCATACCTGACATTTTCCTCCAGGGCTTCATTTATGTTTGTGTACAGTCGGCAGCATAAGTTGGCTTCATTTCCACCTGTGTATGTATTAGTTATAGTTATGTTGTAATACCATTTTAATGCAGAGATGACAGATATAGTTCTCATATGGTAAATTACATATGTTGTAATGTATTAGTTATAGTTATGTTGTAATACAATTTTAATGAAGAAATGACAGATATAGTTCTCATATTGTAAATTACTTATGTTGTTAAAATGGAAACTGGTTCAGAATGCAAGTATCTGGTCATATTAGCAATATTAAATACATGAGATGGACGCGAATTTATGCTGTCGACTGTACATATTGAAGTTGTTCCTTAAGTTCTACTACCTTCTCCTTTAATGTCATATTTTCATTCCTTGTCATTTTAACACTTCTCTTCTACCTTCTCAATATTTTGTTTTATTTTTCTGCTACCATACTGCTGACTAAGGGGGTGCGGGAGTAGGGGGACAGGCTTGGGGGGGGGGTTAGGGGGGTGCGGGAGTAGGGGACAGGCTTGGGGGGGGTTTAGGGGGGTGCGGGAGTAGGGGTGCAAGCTTGGAGGTGGGTAGAAAGCCTGCTCCCTATTTCCGCACCGCTCTAACACCCCCCCCCCAATCCTGTCCCCCTACTCCCGCAGCCCCCAATCCTGTCCCCTACTCCCGCACCCCCCAATCCTGTCCCCTACTCCCGCACCCCCCAATCCTGTCCCCTACTCCCGCACCCCCCAATCCTGTCCCCTACTCCCGCAGCCCCCAATCCTGTCCCCTACTCCTGCACCCCCCAAGCCTGTCCCCCTACTCCTGCACCCCCCTAAACCTCCCCCAAGCCTGCCCCCTACTCCCGCATCCCCCAATCCTGTCCCCTACTCCCGCACCCCCCAAAATCCCCCTTCACCCCCCTAACCTTCACCTCCCCCAAGCCTGTCCCCCTTATTCCCGCACCCCCTTAACACTAACTAACTAAGTAACCTGTTTGTTGTCCCTATTGGTGTTGGTTTTAGAATACAACACTTCATCTAACATTAATAACCTTATTTTCCATTTAGTATCTTGCCCAGAGTATTTCATTACTCATCAAAATACATCTTTTAATCAAATACTATCATCTATCAATATATATATATCTCCCTTCTCTTAATGTTCACTGCTTCTTCCTTCCTTCCTTTCATTCTTTCTTTCTTCCTTCCTTCCTTCCTTCATTCCTTTCTTTCCTTCCTTTCCTTCCTTCCTTCATTCCTTCCTTCCTTATACCACAAAAGACACCAGCTCCTTCCAAGCGATGTGTGTATGTGTGTGTGTGGTGTGTTTGGAGGCTTCTGATTCCTCCTAACCATGCCACAAAACAAACTCCTTCCATATAGGTGTGTGTGTGTGTGTGTGTGTGTGTTTGGAGGCTTCTGATTCCTCCTTCCATATAGGTGTGTGTGTTTCGTGGCAATATTTGAAGGACTCATTTTCCTCCAATTTTTTTTACTACAAGACAGGGTCCCTTTTAAGATCAACCTAATTGCTGTTTGTGATTTATATAATATACAGTTTGTATGTATGTATGTACAGTCGGTGTTAATAATAATCATCCACATATGGGTATCTTAAACAATTTACTATCTAATGTTTTCACGTTCACATATGATGTTATTGTTTTAAGTAGTGTGTGTGTGTGTGTGTGTGTGTGTTATTGTTTTAAGTAGTGTGTAGCTGCTTGTATTAAATTAAAAGATGGTAGTTAACGTGTGTGTGTATGTGTTATTGTTTTAAGTAGTGTGTAGCTGCTTGTATTAAATTAAAAAATGGTAGTTAACGTGTGTGTGTGTGTGTTATTATTTTAAGTAGTGTGTAGCTGCTTGTATTAAATTAAAAGATGGTAGTTAACCTGTGTGTGTGTGTGTGTTATTATTTTAAGTAGTGTGTAGCTGCTTGTATTAAATTAAAAGATGGTAGTTAACGTGTGTGTGTGTGTGTGTGTGTGTGTTATTGTTTTAAGTAGTGTGTAGCAGCTTGTATTAAATTAAAAGATGGTAGTTAACCTGTGTGTGTGTGTGTGTGTGTGTGTTATTGTTTTAAGTAGTGTGTAGCTGCTTGTATTAAATTAAAAGATGGTAGTTAACGTGTGTGTGTGTGTTATTGTTTTAAGTAGTGTGTAGCTGCTTGTATTAAATTAAAAGATGGTAGTTAACCTGTGTGTGTGTGTTATTGTTTTAAGTAGTGTGTAGCTGCTTGTATTAAATTAAAAGATGGTAGTTAACGTGTGTGTGTGTGTGTGTGTGTGTGTTATTGTTTTAAGTAGTGTGTAGCTACTTGTATTAAATTAAAAGATGGTAGTTAACGTGTGTGTGTGTGTGTGTGTGTGTGTTATTGTTTTAAGTAGTGTGTAGCTGCTTGTATTAAATTAAAAGATGGTAGTTAACGTGTGTGTGTGTGTGTGTGTGTGTGTTATTGTTTTAAGTAGTGTGTAGCTGCTTGTATTAAATTAAAAGATGGTAGTTAACCTGTGTGTGTGTGTTATTGTTTTAAGTAGTGTGTAGCTGCTTGTATTAAATTAAAAGATGGTAGTTAACCTGTGTGTGTGTGTTATTGTTTTAAGTAGTGTGTAGCTGCTTGTATTAAATTAAAAGATGGTAGTTAACGTGTGTGTGTGTGTGTGTGTGTGTGTGTTATTGTTTTAAGTAGTGTGTAGCTGCTTGTATTAAATTAAAAGATGGTAGTTAACCTGTGTGTGTGTGTTATTGTTTTAAGTAGTGTGTAGCTGCTTGTATTAAATTAAAAGATGGTAGTTAACCTGTGTGTGTGTGTTATTGTTTTAAGTAGTGTGTAGCTGCTTGTATTAAATTAAAAGATGGTAGTTAACCTGTGTGTGTGTGTTATTGTTTTAAGTAGTGTGTAGCTGCTTGTATTAAATTAAAAGATGGTAGTTAACCTGTGTGTGTGTGTTATTGTTTTAAGTAGTGTGTAGCTGCTTGTATTAAATTAAAAGATGGTAGTTAACCTGTGTGTGTGTGTTATTGTTTTAAGTAGTGTGTAGCTGCTTGTATTAAATTAAAAGATGGTAGTTAACCTGTGTGTGTGTGTTATTGTTTTAAGTAGTGTGTAGCTGCTTGTATTAAATTAAAAGATGGTAGTTAACCTGTGTGTGTGTGTTATTGTTTTAAGTAGTGTGTAGCTGCTTGTATTAAATTAAAAGATGGTAGTTAACCTATTTATTGGAAAGTTTATCATCTAAGGAACAGAGGGAAGCTGTCAAACTCTTACGTGAGTTACCCCTATATGGATCATTATATTTGACACTGACTTTATCTGTGTGTATATTACCGTGTGTGTATGCCTGTATTATAAGTGTGTGTATATATATGTGTCTGTATCTGTGTGTATATATGTCTACATACCTGTGTGTATGTATCTGTATGTATATATGCCTACGTACGTGTGTATATATATTTGACACCGACTGTACTTAAATCCAAGCCTGATATGTTATAATACAATGGTCTTCAAACCTTTTTTTTATGTCCAAAAGTCTCTTAAAATATCTCGCATTTTAACATTCAAACTCTAAACTTTCATATGTCAATTCTATGACTATGTAAAAAAAAAAAAATAAAAATTTTTTTTTATTTTTTTTTTTACTTTTATATGTCAATTCTACAACTATGTAAAAAAAAAATATTTTTTTTTATTTAACTTTTACATCTCAATTCTATGACTATGTAAACAGATAAAAACCAGTTTCTCTTATTTTTTTATTTAACTTTTATATCTCAATTCTACGACTATGTAAACAGAAAAAAAATCCAGTTTCTCTTACATTTTTATTTGAGTTTTACATATTCCATTGTGTTTAATATACCATTTATAATTATATTGTATTGTATATAATTATACAGACACGTGCATATATGAAAGATATATACTGTATTAATATAGTTTTATTTTGCAGGAATTGTACCACCTTGGTTTATTGGCTGACTGACTGGCTGGTTGGCTGACTGACTGGCTGGTTGGCTGGCTGGCTGACTGGCTGACTGATTGGCTGGCTGGCTAGGTGGCTGACTCACTGACTTATTTGTTGACTTACTCTTGGTGAGTTCGTGGTTTTTCATAAATCTATTCTCATATTTTTTTTACCAACCAAAAAATATATCCTTTTAATTTAATACAGGGTGAGTAAATATGTCGTGTTTTTGTTGTCCAAGCGGGATTGGAACAAGCACTATCTGACGACAAAAACAGACATGATACGTAGAGCCAAACAACTGTCTTGCCCAAGGTGTCCAACCAAAATAGATATGTTGGTAGATATTATTATTATTATTATTATGAGGTGTTGCAAAATCATACACGTGTTGTTCTTTATTACCAAGATATTTATTATTATTATTATTATGAGGTGGTGCAAAATCATACACGTGTTGTTCTTTATTACCAAGATATTTACCACGATAGAAGGAAAGTGTGGGTGGATATTTTACTGTACTTAATAATGGTAATATGACCAGATAGTTACACTCTGAACCAGTTTTTATTCTAAACAACATAAGTAATTTACCATATGAGAAGTGTATCTATCATCTGTGTATAATATATTGTGTTACAACATTACTATGGGTTGATTCCACAGTGGTATATATTGGTTTGTTAGCTTCCCAACCAACCACACTTGTAAGGCTTCATTATTTTAGGGTTGATACCACAGTGGTATTGGTTTGTTGACTTCCCAACCAACCACACTTGTAAGGCTTCATTATTTTCCACATTCACAAAATCTATCGAACATAATAATAATAATAATATTAATAATAATGATAACTCTATAGTTTACTTAACTAATTCATTAAATAATTCAGCCAGAAGTCATTTAATAATAATAATGATGATAATCACTGTATAGTTTACTCACAAAATTCTTTAAATAATTCAGTCACAAGTCATTTACACGGCTAACATTCTTTTGTTTGCTTGCTTACAAACCAATACCAACATTCTTACATATGGCCTTTACAGTCAAGTTTTTAATTTTGTTTCTGTTCTAGTATTTCATTCATAAGACCCTAATTTTATTCTGTATATTTTCTTCTCACAAATAATTTCTCATTTTTTATCACCACCCAAATTAATTCTCTCTCTCTCTCTCTTCTCTCTCTCTCTATTTATCTATCTATCTATCTGTCTGTCTCTGTCTCTGTCTCTCTCTCTCTCTCTCTCTCTCTCTCTCTCTCTCTCTCTCTCTCTCTCTCTCTCTCTATGTTACTAATAGTGGATCTGTTGTTGTTTGGTGTCTTGGGGTTGATTCCACAGTCGTTCGTTTTGGTTTGTAAGCACGCAAACGAAAGAATCTTAGCCTTGTTAATGCCTTATGGGTGAATTACTTAATAAATTTGGTGAGTAAACTATACAGTGATTATTATTATTATACATAGATATACTGGACGATTATTATTGTTATTATCATTATTATTATTATTATTATTATTATTATTATTATTATGTCAGGAAACAGATGTCTTCAATGTTACTAATAATGGATCTGTTGTTGTTTGTTGTCATAGTTTAAAAGATTGGCTTAGCCCTCCAATTTACCATCAAAATAAGTTGTAATTTGTTATTCGAGAGTTGTAATAGAGACATAGAATTAATTAACCTTAATACATTTCTTCACATATCTCTGCTCATCCATAAATTAAATAGGTTGTATTTTGTTATTAGAGAGTTGTAGAGTTGAGTAAACAGGTTATATTTTATTATTACAGAGTTGTGGAGTGGAGTTGTAATATAGAGAGTTGTAGAGTGGAGTTGTAATAGAGATAAGAGACATAGAATTGACCTTATCTTTGCTCATCCATAAATTAAATAGGTTGTATTTTGTTGTTACAGAGTTGTGGACTTGTAACAAGAGACTGAGGAACCTTCATTGTTTGTTGTCCACTGTGTTCTTCCTTCCATCAACAACAACAACAACAATATCAACAGTACAAGCATCAACAACAACAACAGTACAAGTACAGTATAACTATAGGAACTCGGGGATGCTCGGCCAGACACCTTGAGGAACTACAACAACAACAACAACAACAACAACAACATCAACTGTAAGTGTTTATGGAATTACATTGTTGTATTTCTCTCTCTCTCCATTCACTCACTCATTCCTTTCTTCCTTCCATTCTCTCTCTCTCTCTCTCTGTGTGTGTCAGTTGGTCCACATTTACTACCAACAAAGTTCTGTCACCTTAATATAAACTTGACATACAGTCTGTTACTATCAACAAACAAACATACATACATACTTGTTAATGATAAATTACAGGTTTACATTTGTCTCTGACTGTACAAATCACTTTCTATATGGCTCCCTTATTATTATTAATATATTATTATTTCTATATGGCTCTCTGAGTTAAAGGGAAAATTAATTTGTTTATTGAATTGGAAGGTCTGTGATTCCTCCAAATGTTTCCTGGTGTTCTGTTGTTGCTTGGAAAAATAGTTAGGAGGAATCAGTAGCCTTCAAATTCACTTAAGAGAATATTATTATTATTATTATTATTATTATTTTTATTATTATTATTATTTTTATTATTATTATTGATTCCTCCAAACACATCTCTAAATTATTATTAGTACCATTGAAGGTATCTGTTTTCTGGTAGTTAGGTTATTTTTATTATTATTTTTATTGTTTTTTTTATTATTGTTTTTATTATTATTGTTTTTATTATTATTTTCATTATTATTATTATTTTTATTATTATTTTTATTATTATTTTTATTATTATTTTTATTATTATTGAGTGCTACTGATTCCTCCAAATACATCCCTAAATTATTAGTACCATTGAAGGTGTCTGTTTTCTGATCAACCTAATTGCCCAGTATAATTTATATAATATACAGTTTGTATGTTTGTATGTAGCTTGGAGGAATCATTTGCTCCAAATTTATTTATTTTTCTATTTAGATATGACCTTAACACTAATTAATTTGTTTATTTTACAGGTGACAAGTGAGAGAGAGAGAGAAAAGGAAGAGGAGGAGGACACAAGAGAACAACACGAGAGAGAACAACAACACGAGAGGAGAGAACAACAACAACAACAAGACAGAAGAACACACAAGAACAAAACCTCTAATATAATACAGTGTATAATAACAGGAAATAAAAATTAAATACATTATTAATTAGTATAATTTATTAAAAAACCTCTATAGTATTAATTAACAATTATAATTCCACCAGGTGAATAAATTAATTAATTTATACCTGTAAGGGTGTAGGGTTCAATTAAAAATTATTGATGTTATTATAATATGTCTGCGTGTGTGTGTGAGAGAAATACCACACACACAGACAAATATTATAACATCATCAGTGATAATTACATACCTAAAATGATGTACAGTTCAAGTAAAAATTATTGATGATGTTATAATACTGTGTGTGTGTGAGAGAGAGATATCACTCACTCTCACTCACACACAGACAGACAAATATTATTATAACATCAGGTTCAAGTAAAAATTATTGATGTTATTATAATACTGTATGTCTGTGTGTCACACAGACAAATATTATAACAACATCAGTGATAATTTTATACCTGTAAAGTCCCATCCACACAAGGCATAAAGAAGCAACCCAGTGAAATTCTCTCGCTTTTTACCAGTGTTACCAGATCGAATGGTCTCTGGCAGCTATTTACCACTTGTGCCACACCCACGATATTGGTAACAGTGTCTGCCCGAAGTTTTTTTGCCTCGTGTGGAAGGAGCTTAAGAGTTCAAATATAACTTTAGGGGATAGTACAGTGTTGGTGGTAAATGTGGAGCAATTGATTCCTCCAAACTATTCCAACCAACAACAGAACACCATTGTCATGTTTCCTGGCATACTTTGGAGGAATCAAGATGCTCCAATGTAATTCTGGAGCAACTGATTCCTCCAAACTATTCCAAGCAACAACAGAACACCATTGTCAAAATGTTGAAGTAGTTTCCTGACATACTTTGGAGGAATCAAGACACTCCAATATAAATCTGGAACAATTAATTCCTCCAAACTATTCCTGTAGTTTCCTGGAATAGTTTGGAGGAATCAAGAAACTCCAATATAAATCTGGAACAATTAATTCCTCCAAACTATTCCAAACAACAAAACAAACACCATTATTTTTGTTCATCTGGTTCTGTTTTCTGACATACTTTGGAGGAATCAAGATACTCCAATGTACCAACAGTGTATTATCTCCTTAGTGTTATTATAATACTGTGTGTGTGTGACAAATACACACACACACACACACAGATATTATAACAACAATATAACATTGTGTGTGTGACAAATACACACACACACACACACAGTTTTGATAACGACATTAACATTTTGTGTGTGTGTGCAGAGAGAAATATCACACACACACACACACACAATATGTTACTGTTATTATAATACCTGTGTGTGTGTGTTAGTGGAGAGAGAAACATCACACACACACACACACACACAGTAACTTCATAAAACACTCACATTAACTAGTAGTAGTAGTAGTTGATGTAAGGATGAACACAGTGAATAATAAAGGTTGTTAAGTCTCTTGTACAACTACACTCCACAAATCTGTAACAAAATACAACCTAATTAATTTAAAGGAAATTATTCAACTTTATAATAATAACACAGAATATTATTTCTGGCTTAACCAAGAAGTATTATTAAATTTGTTGGTGGATATTTGATTGTGACTGTACTTAAGGGGGTGCAGGAGTAGGGGACAGGCTTCGGGGGGAACTGGGGGGGTGCGGGAGTAGGGGGACAGGCTGGGGGGGGGGGGGGGGTTAGGGGGGTGCGGGAATAGGGGACAGGCTTTCTACCCACCCCAAGCCTGTCCCCCTATTCCCGCACCCCCCCAGTTCCCCCCGAAGCCTGTCCCCTACTTCTGCACCCCCTTAAGTACAGTCACAGTAAAATATCCACCAACACTTTCCTTCCATCGTAATAAATATCTTGGTAATAAAGAACAACACGTGTATGATTTAACAACACCTCATAATAATAATAATAATAATAATCTTGGTAATAAAGAACAACACGTGTATGATTTTGCACCACCTCATAATAATAATTGAGGGGGTTGAGTTGACGTAAAGTGTTGTATACAAAAAAGACAGGGAGGAAGGAAAACCATTTCAAGAGAGATTCTCTTGTTGGTTAATTGGAAGGCTACTGATTATTATTATTACTATTATTATTATTACTATTATTATTACTATTATTATTACTATTATTATTATTATTACTATCATTACTATTATTATTATTATTACTATTATTATTACTATTATTATTACTATTATTATTACTATCATTATTATTATTATCATTATTATTATTATTATTATTATTACTATCATTATTATTATTATTATTATTACTATCATTATTATTATTACTATTATTATCATTACTATTATTATTATTATTACTATTATTATCATTATTACTATCATTATTATTATTATTATTATTACTATTATTATTATTATTATTATTACTATTATTATTACTATTATTATTATTATTACTATTATTATTACTATCATTATTATTATTATCATTATTATTATTATTATTATTATTATTGAGTGCTACTGATTCCTCCTAACTCTACCAGAAAACACACTCTCAATGGTACTAATAATTAAGGGATGTGTTTGGAGGAATCAGTAGCACTCAATAATAATAATAATAATAATAATAACGATAATAATAGTAATAATAATAATGATAATAATAATAATGATAGTAATAATGATAATAATAATAATGATAGTAATAATAATAATAGTGATGATAATAATAATAATAGTTATAATAATAATAATAATAATTATTATTATTATGATGATAATAATAATAATAATAATCACACACCTTCCAATTCACCAACAAAATAATATCACCTTAAGTTGGAAGTAGTGTTGGTAAATCTGGAGTAAATTATTCCTCCAAACTATTTTTTCAAGCAAAAGAACACCATTATTATTATTATTATTGTTTTTATTATTATTATTTCTATTTTTATTATTATTATTATTTGTTTTTATTATTATTATTTTTATTTTTGTTCATGTTGTCCTTTTGTTCATCTGGTACCAGAAGGAATAAGAGAGATAAGAGACAAAGAAGGAATAAGAGAGAAAAAGAAATAAGTAAATAATATAGAAGGAGGAATAAGAGAAAATAAGAGAATAAATATCTATGAAGGAAAAAAGAAAGCAAGGAGATAAAGAGATAAAGAGAAGATATAGAAGAAGGAAATAGTAGAACGAATAAAGAGAGAGGAAAGGAGAAAGCAAGAATAAAGAGAGAGGAAGAGACAGAGGGGAAATAAGAGAAGATGGATAAAAGGAGAGGAGAAAGAGGAAAAATAAAGAGAGGCATAAGAAAAAAGGCAGAATAAAGAGAGGAGAGAGGAAAGAAAATAAAGAAGGAAGAAAGAACATGTTGATAAAGTGTGTAAAGGAAAGGTTTGATAAAAGGTTAATATAGGAGAATATAAACCTATCATTATGTCACACACACATACATACACACACACACAGACACACGTACACACACACACACACATGTACACACACATACACACACACACACATACATAAACACACACACATACATACACAAACACACATACATACACACACACACACATACATAAACACACATACATACACACACACACACATACATAAACACACATACATACACACACACACACACACACACACAGACACACGTACACACACACACAGACACACGTACATACACACACATACACACATACATAAACATATCAGGACCTCAGTAATCATTGTGTTCACTTTCTCTCTTGTGTTCTCCTTCTCTCTCTTCTCTTGTGTTCTCCTTCTCTCCTCTCCTCCTCCTCCTCTCTTCTTCTCTTTTCACTACACACCTGTAAAGTAGATAAATTAATTAGTAATAAACATATTTCTAAATCCAACCTACATACACATACATACAAACTGTATATTATTATATAAATTAGACTGTACATACATACATACAGTTGGTGTCAAATATAATGATCCATATAGGGGACAAGGCTTGGGGGGGTGCGGGAATAGGGGGACAGGCTTGGGGTGGGTAGAAGGCTTGTCCTCTATTCCAGCACCCCCCCAACCCCCCCCCCCCAGCCTGTCCCCCTACTCCCGCATCCCCCAAAACCACCCCAAGCCTGTGCCCTACTCCTGCACCCCCCTAAACCCCCCCCCAAGCCTGTCCCCCTACTCCCACATCCCCCAAAACCACCCCAAGCCTGTGCCCTACTCCTGCACCCCCCTAAACCCCCCCCCCCAAGCCTGTCCCCCTATTCCCGCACCCCCTTTAGAGAGACAGTACAATGTTGCGTGGTAAACTTGGAGCAAATAATTCCTCTAAATATGAACATGAAACACACACACCTACAGTATATGGAAGGAGTTGGTTTGGTGGCATAGTTTGGAGGAATCAGAAGCCTCCAAACACACACACACACACACACACCTATTCTCTCTCCCTCCTCTCTAACACACACACACACACACACACACACCTATATGGATGGAGCTTGTTTCATGGCATGGTTAGGAGGAATCAGAAGCCTCCACACACACACACACACATACACACATTCTCTCTCTAACACACATATACACACACATTCTCTCTCTAACACACATATACACACACATTCTCTCTCTAACACACATATACACACCTATATGGAAGGAGCTTGTTTCATGGCATGGTTAGGAGGAATCAGAAGCCTCCACACACACACACACATATACACACACATTCTCTCTCCCTCCTCTCTCTAACACACACACACACACCTATATGGAAGGAGCTTGTTTCGTGGAATAGTTTGGAGGAATCAGAACCCTCCAAACACACACACACACACATTGTCTCTCCCTCTCTCTCTCTAACACACACACACACACACACACACATTCTCACTCACTCTCTCTCTCTCTAACACACACACACTCTCCATCTCTCTCTCTAACACAAACACACACACCTATATGGAAGGAGGTGGTTTATTTGCAAATAAATCACTTTGGGCACGTGATCCAGGAATATGTGTAAGTCCACAAGGAAGGAAACAAACACAGAGTCACAAGTGCTTTCGTGTATTCACATCTGTATTTCCCCTCAAGATGTGAATACACGAAAGAGCTTGGGACTCCGTGTTTCTTTCCTTCCTTGTGGACTTGCACACATTACACAATTTACACGTACCATATCATACAAGCAACTATCCATACTCACTAACCAAGCAAACCAAACAATGTAAACTGGATACAAGCAACTATCCGTACTCACTAACCAAGCAAACCAAACAATGTAAACTGGATACAAGCAACTATCCGTACTCACTAACCAAGCAAACCAAACAATGTCAAAGTGGATACAAGCAACTACTGTACTCACTAACCAAGCGAACCAAACAATGTCAAAGTGGATACAAGCAACTATCCGTACTCACTAACCAAGCAAACCAAACAATATCAAAGTGGATAATATAATTGTACCATAATAGATTGATGGTCACTCTCCCCCAAGCCTGTCCTTTACTCCCGCACCCCCCTAAAGCCTGTCCCCCTACTCCCGCACCCCCCCCGACCCACCGCACCCCCCCCCAAGCCTGTCCTTTACTCCCGCACCCCCCTAAAGCCTGTCCCCCTACTCCCGCACCCCCCCCCCCCCCCAAGCCTGTCCTTTACTCCTGCACCCCCCTAAAGCCTGTCCCCCTACTCCCGCACCCCCCCCCCCCCGACCCACAGCACCCCCTTAATATTAAGTCCCATCCACACGAGAGCCAAAAAGACAGCAGGCACGGGCAACCCAGTGAAATTCTCTCGCTTTATACAAGTGTTACCATATCAAACGGTCTCTGGCAGCCATTTACCACTTGTGCCTACCACCCACCCACATTATTGGTAAAAGTGTCTGCCCGCAGTTTTTTTGCCTCTCGTGTGGAAGGAGCCTAACCAAGCAAACCAAAATATGCACAATTGGATAAGATAATTCTACATATGGTACCATAATAATAGATTGTTGGTCACTCTCCATCCCTGTACAGTATCTTTGGATGATAACCCAACCCTGCTTCATTCTTCAACCTCAAATTAAATAGAATGCAAAATATATATAATTTTTTATTCTTAATTTATTATTTATTTTGCAGTCATTTATTTATTTATTGTTAATTTGTTATTCTTCATTTATTATTTGTTTTGCAGTCATTTATTTATTGTTAATTTTTTATTCTTCATTTATTATTTATTTTGCAGTCATTTATTTATTGTTAATTTGTTATTCTTCATTTATTATTTGTTTTGTATTCTTCAATAATAATGTAATTTGTATTCTTCATTCATTATTTATTATGAGGGTATTATTACACAAGTACTGTGTTCTTGGCTAGGGCTGAGCAGTGTTACCACATCCGGCTAGGTCCCGGGAATTTACCCCGGTCACTTTATGATAGTTTATACTGGTTATATCCCGGTAGTTTGCCCAGGTTAGGTCCCGGTAGTCTGCTGTAGTCTAGGTTAGGTTAGGTTAGGTTAGGTTAGGTTAGGTTAGGTTAGGTTAGGTTAGGTTAGGTTAGGTTAGGTCAGGTTAGGTCAAACTAATTTCCAAATTATATTTGTAAAACGGGGCATTTCTGAGAGAAACACCATAGATGAAAAGTGTGTTAGAATGGTCCAAAATAGTGGGTAATGATACTAAAATATACAATATAGTGAACTCAGTACTTCTGTAAATTTACCGTGAATAACTATGTGTGGTATTGTTTTTTTTTTTCTGATTTCTATTTACAGAATGCAAGAGTAAGAACACTTCTATATGGAAGGAGTTTGTTTTATGGAATAGTTTGGAGGAATCAGAAGCCTCCAAACACACACACACATTGTCTCTCCCTCTGACACACACTCTTTCTCTCTCTCTCTCTCACACACCTATATGGAAGGAGCTTGTTTCATGGCATGGGTAGGAGGAATCAGAAGCCTCTAAACACACACACACACACACTCATTCTCTCTCTAACACACACACACACATTGTCTCTCTCTCTAACACACACACACACACATTCTCTCTCTCTCTAACACACACACACACACACATTCTCTCTCTCTCTAACACACACACACATTCTCTCTCTCTCTAACACACACACACACACATTGTCTCTCTCTCTAACACACACACACACACACACATTGTCTCTCTCTCTAACACACACACACACACATTCTCTCTCTCTCTAACACACACACACACACACATTCTCTCTCTCTCTAACACACACACACACACATTCTCTCTCTAACACACACACACACACTCATTCTCTCTCTCTAACACACACACACACACATTCTCTCTCTCTCTCTAACACACACACACACACATTCTCTCTCTCTCTAACACACACACATATATGGAAGGAGCTTGTTTCATGGCATAGTCAGGAGGAATCAGAAGCCTCTAAACACAAACACACACACACACACATCCATGGTACACTCGCGGTCAGAAATTGTGTCCCGATCCCCTGGCAAGATGAATCGCAAACAGCCTAGCTTTGAACAACAACTGTGCGTCTGCCTACAACACACATTGGTTCAAATCATCAAAGCTTGGCTAGTTGCAATTCATCGTGCCAAGGGATCAGGACAAAAATTTTGTTTATATAAAAACAATTTATTATATAAATAATTTTTTTTATATATATATATTTTTTTTATATATATATATGTTACGGGACTGGAAGACCTACATCACACCACAACTGGTCGTTGCCTGGTTCGACCCCGAAAAGGATGCGAGGAGAGACCAAGACCTGGAGCCGTATTCACAAAAACAAAGTTCACTCTTAACTTAAAATTTTGTTGGTAAGCATTTATTCATGGCAAGGACTAGGACCCGGCACTGCTTCGAAATCTTAATAAAAGCTCACACAAATAGAATAGCAAAACCATTCACTGCTTCGAAATGAACCTGAAACACTATGGTGAGGTCAGAATTGAAACATACGAACAAGTCCAAACTCTAAAATGCTTTGTGAATACCAGCCCTGGTTGGTTTTTGAGTGTAGAGTGTGTTATGAAGGTCCAGATTCCCTCTTTAACATATTGGGCCGTCTGTACCAATCAAGGATCATTACAAGTTTACAAGATAGCCAATCCTGGAGTGTTGTGGTTCTGACTTAGGTTTCTCAAAGAATATATATAGCGAGAAAAGCCGGTGCTCAGTGTCTATATAAGTTTAATTTTAAGTTTGAATGTAATAATAATAATAATTATAATAATAATAATAATAATAATAATAATAATAATAAATGCATAAAATAATATGCAGAAAGTTAAAATTAAATTAATAATAAATAAATAAAAAAATAAAATAAAAGGCCTTAATGACCAACACCAAGGTCGATAGGCCAGGAGAAAAAAAAAAAAAAAAAAAAAAAAAAAAAAAAAAAAAAAATGCTCAGTGTCATTCTTCCAGCATTTCTCAAATTGAAGTGTTCTGTGTGAGGCCCATTTCTCCCCCTTAAGTAAGTGGACTAATTGTATCAGACTGGCATTAATTCAGTTAAGTATTATTATTATTATTAAGTTTGGTGTCTTACGAGTGTATTACTGGTGTATTACTAGTGTATTACGAGAACTCGGGATTATAATTAGTTATTATTGTTATTGTTAGTGTAGAGTTACGTGGTGTCAAGTTATTGTAAGAGTTTTGTATTCTCTTTAACTTGAGTGTGGTATTATTATTATTATTATTATTATTATTATTATTATTATTATTATTGGGCAATCTACTGAGTTGTTGAATGGTTTGGGATATATGAATTCCTGGTGTTTTGATGTTCTTGGGATAAATGTGTTTAATGTTAAAATAAATGTTTTTACGACTTTGCATTTTAATTAATTTGGCGACCTCTGGATATACTGGGTTTGTAACATATATAAAAAGAAATGTTATATAAAAAAAAAATTATAAAAGAAATTTTTATATAATTTTTTTTATATATATAAAAAATAAAAAAAAAATTTTTTTTTTACAAAATTTTTGTTTATATAAAAAAAATTATATAAAAAGAAATAAAAAAAAATTTTATAAATTTTTTTTTATATAAAAAAAAAATTATATAAATTTTTTTTATATAAAAAAAATTTATATAAAAATTGTTTATATAAAAAAAATTGTATATAAAAATTGTTTATATAAAAAAAATTGTATATAAAAATTTTTTATATAAAAAATTTTTTTATATAAAATTTTTTTTTACATAAATTTTTTTTTATATAATAAAAAAATTTATATAAAAATTTTTTTATATAAATTTTTTTATATAAAAAATTTTATATAAATTTTTTTTTATATAACATTTTTTATATAAAATTTTTTTTATATAACATTTTTTTTTATTTAACCTTTTTTTTATATAAAAATTTTTGTATATAAATATTTTTTTATATAAAATTTTTTTTATATAAAATTTTTTTTTATATAAAATTTTTTTTTATATAAATTTTTTTTTAAATAAAAATTTTTTTTATATATAATTTTTTCTTATATAAAATTTTTTCTTATATAAAATTTTTTCTTATATAAAATTTTTTATATAAAATTTTTTTTTATATAAAATTTTTTTTATATATAATTTTTTTTTTATATAAATTTTTTTTTTATATAAAATTTTTTTTTTATAAATTTTTTTTTTATAAATTTTTTTTTTATATAAAAAAATTTTTTATATAAAAAATTTTTTTATATAAATTTTTTTTTATATAAAAACGTTTTTTATATAAAAACTTTTTATATAAAATTTTTTTTTATATAAAATTTTTTTTATATAAAATTTTTTTTTATATAAAAACTTTTTTTATATAAAAACTTTTTTTATATAAAAACTTTTTTTATATAAATTTTTTTTTATATAAATTTTTTTTTTATAAATTTTTTTTTTATATAAAATATTTTTTTATATAAATTTTTTTTTTATATAAAATTTTTTTTTATATGAAAAAAATTTTTATATAAAATTTTTTTTATATAAATTTTTTTTTCTATATAAAATTTTTTTTTATATAAAAATTTTTTTATATAAAAATTTTTTTTTTATAAATTTTTTTTTTATATAAAATTTTTTTTATATAAAATTTTTTTATATAAAATTTTTTTTTATATAAAATTTTTTTTTTATATAAATTTTTTTTTATATAAAAATTGTTTTTATATAAAAATTGTTTTTATATAAAAATTTTTTTTATATAAAAATTTTTTTTATATAAAAATTTTTTTTATATAAATTTTTTTTTTATATAAATTTTTTTTTTATATAAATTTTTTTTTATATAAAATTTTTTTTTATATAAAATTTTTTTTTATATAAATTTTTTTTTTTATAAATTTTTTTTTTATATAAAATTTTTTTTTATATAAAATTTTTTTATATAAAATTTTTTTTATATAAATTTTTTTTTTATATAAATTTTTTTTATATAAAATTTTTTTTTATATAAATTTTTTTTTATATAAAATTTTTTTTTATATAAAATTTTTTTTTATAAGGTTCGAACAACTGTGCGTCTCCCTACAACACACATTTGTTGGAATCATCAAAGCTTGGCTAGTTGCTATTCATCGTGCCAAGGGATCAGGGCACAATTTCTGACCGCGAGTGTACATACAATGTCTCCATATAAAGACAACAGAACCATAGTACTGTATATACCATGAATACAAATACTTACAGTAATCTATAATAATGTGTTGTTGTTGTTGTTGTTGTTGTTGTTATAGATGGAAGGAGGTCTCATACTTGTACAATTCCAGTTAATTCCAAAACTCCAGTTAATTCCAAAACTCCAGTTAATTCCAGTTAATTCCAAAACTCTGTAACAAAAATATAACCAAATTAGTTTATAATTCTTACTAAATCTAATAATTATACAATTTATAATTTTTACAAAACCTAATAATTATAAAACCTAATACATACACAGGTGGATATGAAGCCAACTTATAATATTAATAATATTAATAATAAAAATAATAATAATAAAAATAATAATAATAATAATAATAATAATAAAAATAATAATAATAATATTAACAATAATAATAATAATAATAATAATAATATTGATAATAATAATATTGATAATAATAATAATATCAAAGAAGGCACAGGAAAGGAGACAGACAGACAGACAGACAGTGTGTGTGTGTGTGTGAAATAGAGAGAAACAGCTGTCTAACCTTACATAGAAAGTGTGAAAGAAGATGCATAGAGAAAGATAAAAGGTTAAGATTATATATGTAACTGCAATACAACATTATTATTATTATTATTAAATGACTTGTGGGTGAATTATTTAATGAATTTGGTGAGTAAACTATACAGTGATTATTATTATTATTATTATTATTATTATTATTAAATGACTTGTGGGTGAATTATTTAATGAATTTGGTGAGTAAACTATACAGTGATTATTATTATTATTATTAAATGACTTGTGGGTGAATTATTTAATGAATTTGGTGAGTAAACTATACAGTGATTATTATTATTATTATTATTATTATTATTAAATGACTTGTGGGTGAATTATTTAATGAATTTGGTGAGTAAACTATACAGTGATTATTATTATTATTATTATTATTATTATTATTAAATGACTTGTGGGTGAATTATTTAATGAATTTGGTGAGTAAACTATACAGTGATTATTATTATTATTATTAAATGACTTGTGGGTGAATTATTTAATGAATTTGGTGAGTAAACTATACAGTGATTATTATTATTATTATTATTATTATTATTAAATGACTTGTGGGTGAATTATTTAATGAATTTGGTGAGTAAACTATACAGTGATTATTATTATTATTATTATTATTATTAAATGACTTGTGGGTGAATTATTTAATGAATTTGGTGAGTAAACTATACAGTGATTATTATTATTATTATTATTAGGTTTGTTGTTTTGTAATGATAAGAGTCACTTGGTAAACTATTCATTACAGTACATTCACAATAATCAATTAATAACTTCTCTTTCCATGTAACCTGTGTAAGAATTTCTGTGGCCAACTGTACATGGGTTGATTCCACAGTGGTATTGGTTTGTAAGCTTCCCAACCAACCACACTTGTAAGGCTTCGTTATTTTCCAAAAGGTGAGTATCCATATTCACAAAATCTATCCAACAGTTAGATAATAATAATCACTGTATAGTTTATTCACCAAATTCATTAAATAATTCACCCACAAGTCATTTAATAATAATAATAATAATAAAAATAATAATACCAGTAATAATAATAATAGTAATAATAATAACAATAATAATAATAATAATAACAATAATAATAATAATAATAACAATAATAATAATAATAATAACAACAATAACAATAATAATAATAATAATAATAACAATAATAATAATAATAATAACAATAATAATAATAATAATAATAATAATAATAATAATAATAATCACTGTATAGTTTAATCACAAAATTCATTAAATAATTCACCCAGAAGTCATTTACACGGCTAACATTCTTTCGTTTGCGTGCTTACAAACCAATACCAACCACTGTGGAATGGACCCTATATATATACAGGCATCCCAGATAATATTATTGAAATGTTACCCAAAATAAAATATATTGGTAAAAAACATACATACAGTTGGTGTCAAATATAATGATCCATATAGGGGTAACTCATGTAAGAGTTTGACAGGTTCCCTCTGTTCCTTAGATGATAAACTTTCCAATAAATAGGTTAACTACCATCTTTTAATTTAATACAAGCAGCTACACACTACTTAAAACAATAACACACACACACACAGGTTAACTACCATCTTTTAATTTAATACAAGCAGCTACACACTACTTAAAACAATAACACACACACACGCGTTAACTACCATCTTTTAATTTAATACAAGCAGCTACACACTATTTAAAATCATATATGTGAATGTGAAAACATTAGACAGTAAATTGTTTGAGATACCAATATGTGGATGAATATTATTGACCACGACTGTACATACATACACACATACATCCCTCACTCTCAGATGTTATTGTGTATTAATTACTGTCTCTAGGTATTCCAAGTACACCTGTATATTTATTAGTGCTGGTAACTGTACAATGGAGATGTTATTGTGTATTAGTTACTATCTCTAGGTATTCAAAGTACACCTGTATACTTATTAGTGCTGGTAACTGTACAATGGAGATGTTATTGTGTATTAATTACTATCTCTAGGTATTCCAAGTACACCTGTATATTTATTAGTGCTGGTAACTGTACAATGGAGATGTTATTGTGTATTAATTACTGTCTCTAGGTATTCCAAGTACACCTGTATATTTATTAGTGCTGGTAACTGTACATGCATATCCTGAGACAGTTTGGGACCAAGTTCCTCACACACCCCAGACAATGACATCTGTTACCACCACTAAACCCACCTCCCAGACACACCACCAGACACCACAACAAGATCAAACCTATCAGAAAAGTCCCATACCAACCAACCATAGTTAATACAATAAATAACTCCTAAGAATAACACACACACACACACACACACACACACAGGCCTACACTGCACTACACTGTTAATCCACTCCTATTAATACAATAAATAACTCCTAAGAATAACACACAGGCCTACACTGCACTACACTGTTAATCCACTCCTATTAATACAATAAATAACTCCTAAGAATAACACACACACACACACACACACACACACACACACACACACAGGCCTACACTGCACTACAATGTTAATCCACTCCTATATCATTTTAAGAGTAATATGTATATTTTCAGCTTATCAGCTGCCATTAATCAATAAACTGTATATTATTATTATTATTATTTATTATTACATACATATACGAGGCCTTCATCTCCACACTGGAGGTAGCCTCGTCACGTCACACACCCTCCCAAACACATAATAATATACATACATACACACACATACATATACGAGGCCTTCCTCTCACACACCCTCCCAAACATAGATCCCCCCCGCTCCCCCCACACACACACTCACACACACGTACTACATCTCAACCCCCCGATCCCTACACATAAGTGTACTAAATAGACTCACCAAAATTGGTTGTGTAGTGAAGGTAAGGTTGTAGTGAGTTTTCTTTCTTATTATTATTATTAATCCATTATTATTATATTACTTCCTTAATAAGTGGTATGGATCTGTTCATAATTATCTGGCCCGCTTACTGTTTTATATACTCTAATTAAATGTGGCACACTGGGGTAAATGAGTTTGACAACCCTGATGTAGACTGTAGAATGTATGTCTCCAGATACAAGTCCTACCAATGTGTGTATGTGTGTATGTCTTAACCAATGTCCACTACACTGTCTTCACCAATGTCCACTACACTTCTTCCTGACCTTGGTGACCTGGGGGTGACACAGAGCCATAAGTCTATCTATCTATAGCTGTGACACCTCACTGGCCACGGCAAAAGTGTGTCCAGTTATCCCTGTTCCAACACTCCCTCCTCCCTCTCCCCCTCACATACTCTTCCACTCTGTTCCAACACTCCCTCCTTACTCCCTACTCTTTACTCTCACATTACATACTTTCCAACATTTCCTTCTTACTCTTTACTCTCACATACTCTTCCACTCTGTTCCAACACTCCCTACTCTTTACTCTCACATTACATACTTTCCAACACTTCCTTCTTACTCTTTACTCTCACATACTCTTCCACTCTGTTCCAAAACTCCCTCCTTACTCCCTACTCTTTACTCTCACATTACATACTTTCCAACACTTCCTTCTTACTCTTTACTCTCACATACTCTTCCACTCTGTTCCAACACTCCCTCCTTACTCCCTACTCTTTACTCTCACATTACATACTTAACAACACTTCCTTCTTACTCTTTACTCTCACATACTCTTCCACTCTGTTCCAACACTCCCTCCTTACTCCCTACTCTTTACTCTCACATTACATACTTTCCAACACTTCCTTCTTACTCTTTACTCTCACATACTCTTCCACTCTGTTCCAACACTCCCTCCATACTCCCTACTCTTTACTCTCACATTACATACTTTCCAACACTTCCTTCTTACTCTTTACTCTCACATACTCTTCCACTGTGTTGTGTCATCTAACCAGTGGTCTGCCTCTCACACCAGGTGCCACAACTTCACTTTTATACATCTATAAGTCAATTGTAGATGGATTCACTGAGGAAGTAATATTGAAATAATGATGAATGAACAATACTCCTTAATTAAATTGGTTTCTGTATATGCAACCATTTCATAACTTAATTCAATATCCTGTGAATCTATTGTACAGTCACCAGCATTAATAAGTATACAGGTGTGCTTTGAATACCTAGAGATAGTAATTAATACACAATAACATCTCCATTGTACAGTTACCAGCACTAATAAATATACAGGTGTACTTGGAATACCTAGAGACAGTAATTAATACACAATAACATCTCCATTGCAATTTGTTCGTTGGTGAATTGATGGACTGTTCAAAGCTTCAACCAAAGCTGTATACTTATTAGCCGGTGGTTTCTGGACGACAGCCCACTCCAAACCATCACCATGACACACACACACACACACAGCCCACCTGAGTCAAAGCATGAGATCTGAAGCAGGTGGTTTCTGGTTGACAGCCCACTCCAAACTATCACCATGACACACACACACACACACATACACACACACACAGCCCACCTGAGCCAAAGCATGAGATCTGAAGCAGGTGGTTTCTGGTTGACAGCCCACTCCAAACCATCACCATGACACATACACACACACACACACCATGGAACAGGTGAGGAACTCTTGTCATCACATCTTCACCAAATGGCTGTAATGATAATATTAACATTAATAATTTGGTATAGGTAAATGTTCAGGTATTGTCCCACACACACACACACACACACACACACACACACACACACACACAGACACACACACACACACACACACACACAGGGTCCATTAAGTTACTCTATTAATATGAACAAGTACAGTATTAATGGTAATATTAATACAGTATAATACAGTATTAATGGTAAATCTGGAGTAAATGATTCCTCCAAACTATTCCAAGCAACAGGGCCACTATTAATTTTGTTTATGTATTAAGTAAAATGTGCTGTGAGTTATAATCAACAATTCATAACAGAAAACATATAATGTATGTATTAAACACATTATGGAAGACTGCAACGAACACAACCACACTCACCAACAACACAACACAACACAACACCCCATTCTATTAAACACATTATTGAAGACTGCAACACACACAACCACACTCACCAACAACACAACACAACACCCCATTCTATTAAACACATTATTGAAGACTGCAACGAACACAAACACACTCACCAACAACACAACATACACTCTCTGAGGTCACTGTGGGAAAGCTCGGTTCAGGCCATGACCTTCCTCAGGAGCTCCGGGCTGCTCGGCCAGACACCTTGAGGAACTTCAACAACAACAACAACTGCTATCCACAAATCTGTAACAAAATACAACCTAATTAATTATTTTAGAATGACTACATTATTATATTATTATTATTATATTATACTACAATTATATTACAATTATATTATATTATTATATTATTATTATATTATACTACAATTATATTACAATTATATATTATTATTATTATACTTTGACAAACATGGAGGAGAAGTGAGAGAAATGGAAGGTGAGGAGAGAAGGTTTGTCAAGTTGAAAATTACATTATGGAAATATATACTTCAGAGGCTCGTAAAAAAAAAAAAAAAAAAAAAAAAAAAAAAAAAAAAAAAACCGGAGGGGCTTCTTAAGGAGGTGCAAGAGTAGGGGGACAGGCTTGGGAGGGGTTTAGGGGGGTGCGGGAGTAGGGGACAGGCTTGGGAGAGGGAGAGAGATATCACTCACACACACAGACAAATATTATAATAATACTGTGTGTGTGTGGGTGTGGATGGGAGTGGATGGACATGGGTGGAATGGATCGAGGATTGTATGGATGACTGGAAAGATTGGCTTGGTGAAGTATGCTTGGGTGTGTGCTTATGCACCAGTGAATGAAAAGAGTAAGACAGGGAGAGAGAAGATGAGAGTGTTTTGGGAAGAGCTGAATGCATGTCTGAGAGGAATTGATAATGGAAGGAGAATAGTGATGATGGGAGACATGAATGGAAAGGTGGGAGGTGAGGAAGTGGGGAATATTGTGGGTAAATGGGGTGTAGAAGGAACAAATGAGAATGGTGAATATCTGGTGGATGTCTGTGCTGAGAGGGGGTTGTTCTTGGCGAACACCTTCTTTCAGCACAAGATGATCCACAGGTATACATGGAAGAGAAGGGATGAGAGAGGAGAGCAGAAGAGTTTGATTGATTATGTGGCAGTGGATGAAAGGTTGAGGAAGGATGTGTATGACGCAAAAGTAGTGAGAGGAATGGTCCATTGCTCCGACCATTTTGCGGTGTTGGTGAGGATGAAGGTTAGGGTTAAGTGGGAGTATAGTAGGAGGGATGAAGGGGTGAGGAATAAGAGGGTGGTGGCTAGTGGGAAATTAGATGTAGAAGAGTATAGGGAGGAATATAAGAGGAGGGTGGGTGAGGCGCTGGGGGATGTAAGGATGGGGATAGGGGAGGGAGTGGGAGTGAATGCGGTGTATGAAATGTTTAAGATGAGAGTATTAAGGACAGCAGCAGAGGTAGTAGGATATAAGTCACAGAAGAGGGGCAAGAAAGGGAGTGCTTGGTGGACAGAAGAAGTGAAAGATGCTGTAGAGGATAAGAGGAAGGCATATCGGAGAACACTACAGAGGAATGTGCCGGAAGAAGTGAGAGAGAGATGGAAAAGAGAATATAATGTGTGTAAGAGACAAGTGAAAATGATGGTGAGTGAGAGTAAAAGGAGAGTGGATGAGGAGTTTGGTATGAAGCTGAGTGAAAAGTTTAAAGAGAACAAGAAATTATTCTGGAAGGAGGTTAAAAGAGAAAAAGGAGAAGGAAAGTCTGGTAGTGTGAGAATGAAGAGAGAGGATGGAGTTACTGTGAGTAGAAGTGAGGAAGTGAAAGAAGTGTGGAAGAGGCATTTTGATGGTCTGATGAATGGGGGGACGGGAGGGGAGGCGGTGGTGACATGCATGGGGATGGAGGCAGGTGGTAGACGACAGGGTGTACAGGGAGATTTAGGAAGGGAAGAGGTTAGGAAAGCAATAGGAAAGTTGAAGATGGGAAAGGCACCGGGGGTGGATGGGATAACTGCTGAAATGTTAAAGTGTGGGGGGGAGGTAGTGGTGGAGTGGATGTTGCTTATATGTACATTGGCCTGGAGGCAGGGAGAGGTGCCAGAGGATTGGAGGAGAGCCATAATTGTACCTTTGTATAAGGGGAAGGGAAGTAAGGATGAGTGTGGTAGCTATAGGGGAATAAGCCTTCTTAGTGTACCGGGGAAGGTTTACGGGAAGGTTCTGACTGAGAGACTGATGGAAGTAACAGGGAATAAAGTTAGTGAGGAGCAGGGAGGGTTCAGAAAGGGTAGAGGATGTGTGGACCAAATATTTGCATTAAAATCAATAGTGGAGAAGTATATTGGGAAGGGTAAGAAGTTGTATGCTGCCTTCATGGACTTGGAGAAGGCATATGATAGAGTTGATAGGAAAGCTATGACAGAGGTGTTGAGAATTTATGGAGTTGGGGGGCCTTTACTGAAAGGCATTGAGGCTTTTTATGCAGATGCAAAAGCATGTGTACGGGTAGAGGGTGATCTAAGTGAGAGTTTTAATATTAGTGTAGGGCTGAGACAGGGGTGTGTTATGTCACCATGGCTGTTCAATATATATATGGATGGTTGTATGAGAGAGGTGAAAGCCAAAGTGAATGGTCTGGGGGTGAAGTTGAGGTTGAATGAAGCAAATTGGTCCCTGGTGGCAAGTTTGTTTGCGGATGACACTGTGCTGATGGCTGAGAGTGAAAGGAATTTACAGAGAGTGGTGGACGAATTTCAGTCTGTGTGTAAACGAAGGAAATTGAAGGTGAATGTGGGTAAAAGTAAAGTGATGGTATTTGAAAGAGCAGAAACTGAAGTGATTGACTTTGCTACACCTTACAGAGTGGCTGTACCAACTGGGACGAAATGTGAGATAACTCTGAGGGGTGAGAGGATGGAGGAAGTGAAGGAGTTTAAGTACATGGGTACAGTTATGTGTAAACATGGAAGTATGGAAGGAGAAATTAGGGAGAGAGCAGTGAAGGGTAGACAGGTCATAGGATCACTGGGGAGGATTATGAAGAGTAGAAGTGTGAGTATGGAAGTGAAAAGGGGACTACGAAATAGTATAATCCTGCCAACACTGACATATGCGTCGGAGACATGGACATGGAATAGGGCGCATCAGTCTAGAATAGGTGCTGTGGAAATGAGTTACTTGAGAGGAGCATGTGGACTTACTAGATGGGATGGAGAAAGTAATGAGAGTGTATATGAGAGATGTGGTATGAGTGAGAAGGCAATTGGTATTGAGTGTGGAGTGGTTGAGAGAGTGAAACGTAATACATTGAGATGGTATGGACATGTGGAGAGAATGCAAGGCGAGGAGTTTGTAAAGAAGGTGTATGGAAGTAAAGTTGTAGGACCTGGTGTGAGAGGCAGACCACCGGTTAGATGGCAGAACAGAGTGGAAGAGTATGTAAAGGAGAGAAACATGAGGGGCAGAGGAGGGCTTGAACAAGTAAGGAGGGAGTGTTGGAACAGGGAGAACTGGAGACACTTCTGCCGTGGCCACCCCCTTGAGGGGAGTTCCCGGAGGGAACGAGGCGTCGGAGCTATAGATAGATAGATAGAAGAGAAAATGGCGCTTTTAATATAAAGAGTGACTAATGTAAAAATGGAGTGTTACATTCTTGACAATAAAATAAATAAGAAGATTATACATGAATCCACCTAACATATTTTTATACTCGAATATTTATATATTTAATTATCAATAAAACAAAATAATTGCACAAATATTAGCCTTCTTAAGAGAGAGAGAGAGAGAGAGAGAGAGAGAGAGAGAGAGAGAGAGAGAGAGAGAGAGAGAGAGAGAGAGAGAGAGAAAGAGAGAGAGAAAGGGAGGGGTAGGTGAGGCAGTGTTTATAATTCTGTTTATAATTCTGGTTAGAATGCCTTTTTATTATAATTATTATATATTAAATAAAGTATTGACCTTCAAATTCTTATAAAATTTTGAGAATGTTTAAAAATATTGACCTCCAAATTCTTATAAAATTTTGAGAATGTGTTAAAATATTGACCTCCTTATATTCTTTAAAAAAATTCCTAACGCGACCCTAATAGACTTACAACGGCCGAGGTGAGCGGTGCGATGCCGTGAACCGACCGACTCTGAATACCGTTGACGAGCGTCGACAACTGAAAAGAAATTATTATGATTATTGTTGTTATTATCATTATTATTGGTATTATTATTATTATTGGTATTATTATTATTATTGGTATTATTATTATTGGTATTATTGTTATTATTATTGGTATTATAATTATTTTATTATTATTATTGTTATTATTATTTTATTATTATTATTGTTATTATTGTAATTATTTTATTATTATTATTATTATTATTTAACTTATAAACCCTTAATTAGATTTTTATTAATAGACTTTTATTAATAACTACAACTTATGGTATTAGTATAGAATTATTTCGGTAATTTTTTTTTTGGACTATTCTAACACACTTTTCATCTATGGTGTTTCTTATACAATCTTAATTTGGAAATCAGTCTGCCCTCACTCTACTAAATAAATAAATAAATAAATAAATTAATTAATAAAATATTTTGGTATTTATTGAAAGAATTACCGTTTTGTAGCAGTGTTGCCAGATCCGGCTAGGTCCCAGTATTTTGCCCCGGTTATTTCCCGGTAGTTTGGCCAGGTTAGGTCCCGGTAGTCTGCTGTTGTCTAGGTTAGGTTAGGTCAGGTCAGGTTAGGTCAGGTTAATTTCAAAATGCCCCATTTGAATATGCCCTATCTTGGAAATGGGGCATTTGCGGAGGAAATGCCATAGAAGAAAATAGTCTTAGAATGGTTTAAATAAGTGGGTAATGAAGGTAGAAAAACCGTACCCAATAACGGTAATTCATTCAATATTTACCAAATTATTTAATTCACTATATATATTGTATACCTATTTTAGTATAATTACCCACTATTTTGGAACATTCTAACACACTTTTCATCTATGGTATTTCTTATACAATCTTAATTTGGAAATCAGTCTGCCCTCATTCTACTAAATAAATAAATAAATAAATTTAATAAAATATTTTGGTAAATATTGAATGAATTACCGTTATTGCGTACGTTTTTTCTACCTTCATCACCCACTTATTTAGACCATTCTAAGACTCTTTTCGGTATTTATTGAAAGAATTACCGTTTTGCAGCAGTGTTGCCAGATCCGGCTGGGTCCCAGTATTTTACCCCTGTCATTTATTGTACTTTATCACGATTATTTCCCGGTAGTTTGCCCAATTTAGGTCCCGGTAGTTTGCCAAGGTTAGGTCCCGGTAGTCTGATGCGGTCTAGGTTAGGTTAGGTCAGGTCAGGTAAGGTCAGGCTAATTTCAAAATGCCCCATTTGAATATGCCCTATCTTGGAAATGGGGCATTTGCAGAGGAAATGCCACAGAAGAAAATAGTCTTAGAATGGTCTAAATAAGTGGGTAATGAAGGTAGAAAAAACGTACTCAATAACGGTAATTCATTCAATATTTACCCTATTTTCTTCTATGGCATTTTCTCCGCAAATGCCCCATTTCCAAGATAGGGCATATTCAAATGGGGCATTTTGAAATTAGCCTGACCTTACCTGACCTGACCTAACCTAGACCACATCAGACTACCTGGACCTAACCTGGGCAAACTACCGGGAAATCATCGTGATAAAGTACAATAAATGACTGGGGCAAAATACTGGGACCCAACCGGATCTGGCAACACTGATGCAAAACGGTAATTCTTTCAATAAATACCAATATTTTTAACACTCGGGTCCCACCAGCTGTATAATTTATCGTCTTATTTATCCATTTATCGTTATTTATTTACACCACGGGGGTCCTTTATTAACTCATAAACACCTTGAAATAGTCAGGGAATAAATAATAAATAAAATAAAGGCAGTAATAACAAAATAATGATAAATTTTTCCTCTCACCGGATCATTTTTTATCGTCTTATTTCATCAATTATCGCCTTATTTATCCACTTATCGTTATTTATCTACACCACAGGGGTCCTTTATTAACTCATAAACACCTTGAAATAGTCAGGGAATAAATAAATAATGAAATGGTCAATATTTATTTTCCAGTGATAAATTTTTCCACTCACGGGTTCATTTTTTATCGTCTTATTTAATCAATTATCGCCTTATTTATCCACTTATCGTTATTTATTTACACCACAGGGGCCCTTTATATACTTATTAACACCTTGAATAGTCAGGGAATAAATAATTAATTAAATAATGTCAATATTTACCCGCGATAAATATGGAGTGAGTCTTGGCGCCATCATATTTGTTTTGGTCTCGTCAGTGTTACCAGATATGTTTGTTGTTGTGTAGTGCGCAGTGTTGCCAGGTCTGCTTGATGAAATTTTCCCAACTTAAACAGAATTTCCCTTTTTTACCTCAAAAATTCCCTGTTTACTCTTCAACAATCTTTATATAATTTCCCCATAGTTACCTCTAATTCTCTATGCCTAAGAATAATTCCCCATACTTGGCATCACTGTCTCTTGTTGATTAGTGCATAGTGTTGCCAGATAGGATATATTCGCATGGTTGTCAACTTGTCAAACTCATTTACCCCAGCGTGCCATATTTAATTTATTAGAGTATACAGTACACGGGCCAGATAATTATGAACAGATCGATACCACTTATTGGTAAAGGTACAGAAGTGGACCTTACTGTATAATAGATATTTTACTGTCATTACCCACTATTTTGGACCATTCTAAGACACTTCTTCTATGGTTTTTCTTCCTCAAATGCCCCGTTTCCAAGATAGGGCATATTCAAATGGGGCATTTTGAAATTAGCCTGACCTTACCTGACCTGACCTGACCTAACCTAGACCGCATCAGACTACCGGGACCTAACCTGGGCAAACTACCGGGAAATAATCGTGATAAAGTACAATAAATGACAGGGGTAAAATACTAGGACCCAGCCGGATCTGGCAACACTGCTGAATTCAGGTCCACTTCTGTACTAATACCCACTTATTAATCAAGATAAAACTATTGTATGATAAAAATCACAAAAAAAGGCAGTAAATTGTTTGAGATTCCCATATGTGAATGATTATTATTGACCACAACTGTACTGTTCCCTCCTAACACAGAGTACAACACATAACAAAAGAACATCCCCAGGCTATTGTATCAATTCACATTACTTGTGTACCTCTCATGGCTCCAATATCATATATCATTATGTATATACTCTGTATGACTTTCCTTTTCCTAGCCCTAGCTATCATTTGCTAGGTGTCAGAAAAAAACACTGTTCACTTGAAATATATGGTATTTTCCTAATACACTTGACACTTGAAATATATGGTATTTTCCTAATACACTCGACACTTGAAATATATGGTATTTTCCTAATACACTCGACACTTGAAATATATGGTATTTTCCTAATACACTCGACACTTGAAATATATGGTATTTTCCTAATACACTCGACACTTGAAATATATGGTATTTTCCTAATACACTCGACCCTTGATTTAATGGACCCCCATTTAAAGGATTTCAGATTTAACAGACACTTTTTGCTACCAGACAATCATTATGCATCAGACAGAAAGTGTGTTACTTGAAAATATTCTGTGGACTAACTAGGTGTCAGTGTGGCTGTAAAGGTAAGGAAGGAGGTGTTGGTAGTCCACTGTCCAAGGAACCCTCAATATTTTATCCAAGTGGTGCGGGAATAGGGGGACAGGCTTTGGGGGTTTAGGGGTGTGTGGGTGTTTTTGGGGGGTGCGGGAGTAGGGGGACAGGCTTGGGGGGGGGTTAGGAGGGTGCGGGAATAGGGGACAGGCTTTCTACCCACCCCAAGCCTGTCCCCATATTCTGTGCCCCCCCCCCAAGCCTATCCCCTACTCCCGCACCCCCTTAAGGGACCCTGTGATGTAGTCAGAAAATTGGAGGTAAATGAGTCCTTCAAATATTATCATGAAACACTATCTATGTGGAAGGAAGGAGGTTGTTTGGTGGCATAGTCAGGAGGAATCAGAAGCCTCCAAGTCTCACCAAACATCACCAATATAGAAGGAGCTTGTCTGGTGGCATAGTCAGGAGGAATCACAAGCCTCCAAGTCTCACCAAACATCACCAATATAGAAGCAGCTTGTCTGGTGGCATAGTCAGGAGGAATCACAAGCCTCCAAGTCTCACCAAACATCACCAATATAGAAGGTTGTCTGGTGGCATAGTCAGGAGGAATCACAAGCCTCCAAGTCTCACCAAACATCACCAATATAGAAGGTTGTCTGGTGGCATAGTCAGGAGGAATCACAAGCCTCCAAGTCTAACCAAACATCACCAATATAGAAGGTTGTCTGGTGGCATAGTCAGGAGGAATCACAAGCCTCCAAGTCTCACCAAACATCACCAATATAGGAGGTTGTTTGGTGGCATAGTCAGGAGGAATCAGAAGCCTCCAAGTCTCACCAAACATCACCAATATAGGAGCATGTTTGGTGGCATAGTCAGGAGGAATCACAAGACACCAACCAAGTCTCAAAAACCATCACAGGGTCTTTAATTAATCATACCAAAGGTTTGAGGAAAAACTTGACAAAAAAAAGAACATAACTGTATTACTCCATGTTGAACCAGCACAACCTGCCAAGCACTTGAACAGAACACAACTGTATTACTCCATGTTGAACCAGCACAACCTCCCAAGCACTTGAACAGAACACAACTGTATTACTCCATGTTGAACCAGCACAACCTTCCAAGCACTTGAACAGAACACAACTGTATTACTCCATGTTGAACCAGCACAACCTCCCAAGCACTTGAACAGAACATAACTGTATTACTCCATGTTGAACCAGCACAACCTCCCAAGCACTTGAACAGAACATAACTGTATTACTCCATGTTGAACCAGCACAACCTCCCAAGCACTTGAACAGAACATAACTGTATTACTCCATGTTGAACCAGCACAACCTCCCAAGCACTTGAACAGAACATAACTGTATTACTCCATGTTGAACCAGCACAACCTCCCAAGCACTTGAACAGAACATAACTGTATTACTCCATGTTCAACCAGCACAACCTCCCAAGCACTTGAACAGAACATAACTGTATTACTCCATGTTCAACCAGCACAACCTTCCAAGCACTTGAACAGAACATAACTGTATTACTCCATGTTCAACCAGCACAACCTCCCAAGCACTTGAACACTTAACATAAGTGTTGTAACACACCAAATAGTAATGGTACAATTAACAATAACTATAGCAAGTGTTCTTAGAGGGTGGGTTGGCTTTCTGTGAACACAAATGAGAGTGGTAAGAGAAAGCCCATGTCTCCTGACTAACTCAAGAAACAATAAGTAACAATATAATATATATAATGGGTGGAAGAGTGCGGGAGTAGGGGACAGGCTGTAGGGGGGTGAGGGAGTAGGGGGACAGGCTTGGGGGGGGTTTAGGGGGTGCGGGAGTAGGGGGACAGGTTTGGAGGGGGGGTTAGGGGGTGCGGTAATAGTGTTAATATATATATATATATATATACTCACTTGACAGACATACAAACATAGTATAATATACTCACTTGACAGACATACAAACATAGTATAATATACTCACTTGACAGACATACAAACATAGTATAATATACTCACTTGACAGACATACAAACATAGTATAATATACTCACTTGACAGACATACTGTATATATACCATACATACCTTGCTTAGCCTTATAGCTGAGCCTTCTGTGGTGGTGTTGGCCTTATAGCTGAACCTTCATGCCTTCTGTGGTGGGTTGTGTGAGATTAATGATAGGCAAAGTGTACTGGAAATGCATGATAAAGAAGAAATAAAGAAACTACAAAGGTTAGAAAACAGTGTGGGAGCGCCTAGTTATACGCAAGAAACTGTAATAAGGGTAGGATTATGGAGGGACAATTAAAATACTGGCAGCATATTCTAAGAGGTGAAAGTAACATTCTACTGGAGAGTGTGATACAAGAAATGAGGTTGGAAAAAGAGGAAAAATAAGTGGATTGGAAGGCTGTTGGAAGATAGAAGAATGATGGGAATAAGAGGAATAGACATTAACAATGCTGAAATCGGTGAAAAAGTGGGAAAAAAGAAAGGTGGAAAAGTGAGATGCAAGTAAAAGATAGTCTGAAGCTGTATAGAGAGTGGAGAAAAGAACTGGGAGGACAAGAAGACATTTACAATAACACCAAAGCAGTGATAATTATGTTCAAGTGTCGTACCAACAATATCAACTTGGGAGACAGAAAGAGGTTTAGTAATCAAACAATGGAATGTACAGTCGTGGTCAATAACAATCATCCACATATGGGTATCTCAAACAATTTACTGTCTAATGTTTTCACGTTTACATATGATGTTATTGTTTTAAGTAGTGCGTAGCTGCTTGTAGTAAAATAAAAGATGGTACCAAACCTATTTATTAGAAAGTTTATCATCTAAGGAACAGAGGGAAGCTGTCAAACTCTTACTTGAGTTACCCCTATATGGATGATTATATTTGACACCGACTGTATATATAATGTGTGGAAATGAAAAGGAAGATGTCATACACTTCCTACTACACTGTGAAGCCTATAGTGTAGAAAGGAATAAAAACACATAGTGCTACAGCATCCATATATATATATAACTATGATGAAGAAAATATAATTGGGAAGTTTCTATATGACAGCAGTATAATTGACCAAAGCAAATCAACAATTTATCAATTCTGGCAGATAAGAGAAAAAGATAAAAAAGTTTATCTGTAAAAACAGAGTAAAACAAGACCCAGACCATAGACATTGTGAAGTACATGAGGAAGTAGAGTGGTAATTCACAATGACGTGAAGAAAAACCCACTTTTTATAGACAGAAAGTATTTAATATGGATGTTTGTGAGGCAACAACTACCTCCCTCTTCAGATTCAACTCTGTACTGCTGAAGAGGGAGGTAGTTGTTCACTCACAAACGTCCATATTAAATACTTTCTGTCTATAAAAGTGGGTTTTTCTTAATATCAGGAAGTATCGTTGACCTTATAGCCGAGCCTTCATGCCTTCTGTGTTGGTGTTGGTCTGGGGTGCTGGGTGTAGGGTGTTGGTCTGGGGTGCTGGGTGGGGTTTGGGGTGTGTGGGAATAGGGGGACAGGCTTGGGGGGGGTTTAGGAGAGGTGCGGGTTTTTTTGGGGTATCGGGAGGGTTTTTTTGGGTGCGGGAGTAGGGGGACAGGCTTGGGGGGTGGGTTACGGGGGTGCAGGAATAGGGGCCAGACTTTCTACCCCCCCTCCAAGCCTGTCCCCCTATTCCAGCACCCCCAAACCCCACATCAAGTAGCACATCACATCACTTGTGTTTCTTACAGTAGACCTCTTGTAAATATTCATACGTCCTCCATCTTGGTGGTGTGACCTGTAAATATTATTGATTGATATTAGGCAACATAACAGCCAAGGTCATATGGCACCCGAGGAAGAAGGAAAGTCATTGACAAGTGGGACAGTCAAGGGGGAAATTTTGTGTTGGTAAATCTGGAGTAACTGATTCCTCCAAACTATTTTTCCAAGCAACAACAGAACACCATTATTTTGGTTCTTCTGGTTCTGTTTCCTGGCATACTTTGGAGGAATCAAGGCACTCCAATGTAACAAAAGTGAATAAATAAGAAATAACCTACTACAATAATATTTAATGTAATATTTAATGTAACAAAAGTGAATTACCTCCTTAAGGGATCTGTGATGTAGTCAGATAATTGGAGTTATACGAATCCTTCAAATATTACTACAAAACACCACCTATATGGAAGGAGCTTGTTTCATGGCAGTCAGGAGGAATCAGAAGCCTCCAAACACACACACACACACACACACCTATATGGAAGGAGTTTGTTTCATGGCATAGTCAGGAGGAATCGGAAGCCTCCAAACACACACACCTATATGGAAGGAGCTTGTTTCATGGCATAGGAGGTAGGAGGAATCAGAAGCCTCCAAACACACACACACACACACACACCTATATGGAAGGAGCTTGTTTCATGGCATGGTCTGGAGGAATCAGAAGCCTCCAATTTTCAAACATGATCACAAGGTCCTTAATAAAACGTATATAAAATTGATAAAAACATACATACAGACACGTACACAATAAAATGATCTATCTGTACGTATAATTGGAAGTGCGTACATGGCCCA